>LNAC01001510.1:151118-165772 GCA_002007465.1 Ailurus styani | reverse complement strand
TTAAAAAAAAAAAAAAAAGAAAGATCAGCATTAACTGCATAATAGGGACCAAAATCAAAATAGATAAGCTAGGGTGACCTCTTTAAACACTCTCCAATGGTTATATAACATGTCAGAACTAGGTGTCCAAATACGCTTTCCTCAAACAGAAGATCTAACATGATAGAACTTAAACTCTAATAACCCAGAATAACAGATTTTAATGTACCAAAATCCTATTGATCCTGAAACTATCATTCTATGGTAGTCCTCATAACAGGTAGTGTGCCCCTGTAATAACAGCATTATAAAAAGATTCTACTACAGTTTCATTAATGTTTTATTCATTGACAAGTATACTTTTTTCAAAACATCCAAACTCATTGCTAATAATTTAACACCTCCTTCGATCCTATTTTAAAGTAACTTTCATTTCAAAATTTAATTATATTGAAATAACTGAAAATAATTATATTGAAATAATTACCAGACCTACACAAACAAACCTATTTTAAAATATCTAAAATTTAAATAAATTAATATTGAAATGAACAAACCAACTCTAAGTCTCCAAAGTTAAATTTACATACGATTGAAATTTATAACTGAAGTGTTAAACTGCAGCACACACAATTTCATACATATTACAGAATCCAGATTAACTAGAATGTTCAATCTAATCCAATAGAAAAAGTATCCCCAACCCTATATGTTTTATAAAAGCAGTCTCAATTTATTTATTTATTTTTAAAGATTTTATTTATTTATTTGACAGAGAACACAAGTAGGCAAATTGACAGGCAGAGGGAGAGGAGAAGCAGGCTCTCCGCTGAGCAGGGAGCCCAACATGGGACTTGATCCCAGGACCCTGAGATCATGACCTGAGCCAAAGGCAGTGGCTTAACCGACTGAGCCACCCAGGTGCCCAGCAGTCTCAATTTATAAGTGGGTTGTATTCTAAACTCTGTTTGTAAATCAGTTGGTAAAAATGCTGGGATATATTTAATAAGAAAAACAGGTTTAAATAAAATGCTTAAGTGCCAATGCTATCCTCAAAAATTCAGTTAACCCACAAAATAATATATTTTTGTACTAATACAAGTTCTAAGCCCCAAACTCCTTTACAATGAGTGGCAGGGAGAGAAGGGTCAAGAGGAAGCTCTGAAATCTGAGTTGCTCATTGAGGAAGAAAGGAGAACTGCCCAGTTTTCACAGAAACAGAAGCCCAAAAGCAAGTGAGGAGAGTTCCGGCATTATGGGATCCAAGCACCCATGTTCAGGAGGATAAATGCATTATCTGTAAAATGAACAATCAAGGACTACTTGTAAGAAAGTATCAAAACAATACAAAAGAGTAACTGTCAAAACCACATAGGGACTAATAAATATAATGAACCAAAGCATTCCTTCATAGTTTTGAACTTAAAAATGAGGGATGATAGGTCCGAATTTCATTTAAGAGTAGATTCCCCTCCTAGAAATTCCTAGAATGATAAGGAGCCATTTTCTATTTGTTGTAATACTTACCTTGGACAAGTTAGCTTTCTCCTAAATTGAAGATAAAAATAATGACCACCCCATAGGATTATACTGCAGATTAAATGAGGTTATCCATGAAAAACATTTCTCAGAGTTCCTGACACATATTTGAAGTGGTCAGTAAATGTTACTGGATAGTTACCCAACAGAGGTGCTAGGACAGGGGTGGACCCTTGTATAACAAAACTGGCCTAGTTACTCTCCCAGCTGATAAGTAAAACTGCCAGTTTACAAAGAACTGTATTCCCTTTTTTCTTTTTTAAGATTTTTATTAATTTATTTGACACAGAGAGCGAGACAGAGAGAGGGAACACAAGCCACCAGGGGAGTGGGAGGAGGAGAAGCGGGCTTCCCGTGGAGCAGGAAACCCAACACAGGGCTTGATCCCAGGACCCTAGGATCATGACCTGAGCCGAAGGCAGACCCCTAAGGACTGAGCTACCCAGGTGCCCCTAAGAACTGTATTCCTAAAGTCTGATAATAGTTGTTTTCTTCGCCATGAAATACCACCAAAGTTCAAGTATCCTTTATCCTATTTCTATGCTTAATTGCCTTCCCTCTCCACACAAAGTGTTAGCTTCTTTGCCTGAACAAAAACAGGAAATATCTTTTAAAAACAGCATATTTTATTTGTAACCAATTTCTTTTTTAAATCAATCTCAGAAATTCCCATATGAAACAAAAGGGGAAACACGCAAAATGCATCCCAAATTTTACCAAATATTTCTGGAAACTTCCCTCTTATACTTGATGCAGTTCTTCTGAAATTACACCCATGACATTTTTAATTAAGTGTCCAGTAAGTCATAGATAGATATTTTTTTTCCCATGAGCTTTTCTGAAAAGCTAAACACAAATCTTTCATCCAGTATAATCAGTGATCTATGAATGTGGACTATGTACCTGAAGGATATATCTTTATGTATACCAGTAAAAAGGGGGAAAAAAGGCTAATCATTCCTAATGGAAACTTTTTGAAAATATATTATGCCTAGGCTTCCCTGAAGAATACACTGATTACTCCTTTGATGACTGTTCATCAACATCAATTTCTATTCTGTGCAATGATACAGTAATGTCCCCCAAAACCACCGAAGAGCATTGGGTTGTTTTTCTCTCTATAAAATAACCAAAGACTACTATATTTTTATATTTCTTCCTTCCACTGTTAGCTGGCACACCTTACTTTCAGTAGCACCTTTTTTTTCTCTTCTTTTCAAAACACAAGACTAAATGGGTGAGAGCCTGAGTCGACATCCATGATTTCTGAGACACACAAGAGTCTTTTTTCTGGGGCACCTGGATGGCTCAGTCACTTAAGTGTCTGCCTTTGGCTCAAGTCATGATCCCAGCGTCCTGGAATTGAGCCCTGTGTCCTCAGTCATCAGGATAGGAAGGGGTGGTGGTCCCTGCTCATCAAGGAGCCTGCTTCTCCCTCTCTTCCCCACTCCCCACTCCTGCTCTCTCTTGCTATCTCTGTTGCTATCTCTGTCTCTCTCTCAAATAAATAAAATCTTCTTTAAAAAGAGCCTTTTTTTCTCCTCAATTTGCAGAAGTGTAAACAATACTGCAAATACCTGAGACCAGTCAGAATACTAAGTTCCTAATAACAGGGCCTCTGCTGAATATAAAACTGCCATAATTGTATTCCAAAAGCAGGATGACAAAGCCCAATTGATAGAAACTCTTAAAATCAGAAAACACGCTATCTCAAAAAAAAACTATATAAAATAGTGATTTTTCTATCAATCACCATGGAGGTGCCATCTACCAGAGATTCATCTAAATAGCTCAGAAAATAAGTTATGAACATTTTAAGACATGTGATACTACAACAATATGCCCAGATTTTCTGAAATTCTCACTTGTATCTTTATTTTATTGCTTTCTTGCTCATGTTCTATCAATACCCCAACCCACAAACCAAAATAAAAAAAATTAAATACTATCAATAAAAGCTGATATAACATTATGTGGGTCTATAACAACTACCCTGTAACCAGAAATCAGCAAAGTACAACCTAGTTTACTGTATTTGCAAGAGGACATGGAGCATAAGCTTGTACCTGTAGCAAGCTTTCAAGCTCAGCTGGAGGAGGGAGTAAGGACAGGTATGTTTGGTACATTCATAAAGCTCAAGATGGGCCAGGAACCTTAAAATCAATCCAGATCACAAAAGGGGATACAGGGCTCCAGGAGAGAGATCTCCAAGAAAAAGAAAAATAGAACTGATAGATTACCTGACATGATTAATTGCACTGGGGAGGAAAGTCTGGGTTTCAATTTGTGACTGATATGGAAATATGACAAAATGATTTTTTAAACAGCAAGTTTTAACTGCAAAGGAAAAAAATAATTTTTTAACAAGCATGGCTCAGCGGTGAACAATATTTGCATAGTAACATCACAAGAAACATTAAATGTTTATTTAAAAATTGTGATATAAATACATCAAGAGTGTTAGGGGTAGGAAAATTATAATATGGAACCAGGAAAGACCCCGAATAGCCAGAGGAATATTGAAAAAGAAAACCAAAGTTGGTGGCATCACAATTCCAGACTTCAAGCTCTATTACAAAGCTGTAATCATCAAGACACTATGGTACTGGCACAATAAAAGACCCGCAAATCAATGAAATAGAATAAAGAATCCAGAAATGGACCTTCAACTCTATGGTCAACTAATCTTTGACAAAGGAGGAAAGAAATGCCCAATGGAAAGAATGCCCAATGGAAAAAAAGATTCTCTTCCACAAATGGTGTTGGTAATATTGGACAGTCACATGCAGAAGAATGAAACTGGACCATTTCCTTACACCACACACAAAAATAGACTCAAAATGGATGAAAGACCTCAATGTGAGGCAGGAATCCATCAAAATCCTGAAGGAGAACACAGGCAGCAACCTCTTCCACCTCAGCCGCAGCAAATTCTTCCTAGAAACATTGCCAAAGGCAAGGGAAGCAAAGGCAAAAATGAACTATTGGGACTTCATCAAGATCAAAAGCTTCTGCACAGCAAAGGAAACAGTCAACAAAACCAAAAGACAACTGACAGACTGAGAAAAGATATTTGCAAATGACATATCAGATAAAGGGCTTTTATTTAAAATCTATAAAGAACTTATCAAACTCAACACCCAAAGAACAAATTATCCAACCAAGAAATAGACAGAAAACATAAACAGACATTTCTGCAAAGAAGACATCCAAATGGCCAACAGACACAGGAAAAAGTGCTCAACATCACTCAGCATCAAGGAAATACAAATCAAAACCACAGTGAGATACCACCTCACACGAGTCAGAATGGCTAAAATTAACCCATCAGGAAATGACAGGTGTTGGCAAGGATGCGGAGAAAGGGGAACCCTCTTACACTGTTGGTGGGAATGCAAGCTGGTACAGACACTCTGGAAAACAGTATGGAGGTTCCTCAAAAAGTTGATAATAGACCTACCCTATGACCCAGCAATTGCACTACTGGGTTTTTACCCTAAAGATACAAATGTAGTGATCTGAAGGGGCACATGCATCCCAATGTTTATAGCACAATGTCCACAATAACGAAACTATGGAAAGATGTCCATCAACAGATGAATGGATAAAAATGTGGTGTGTGTATATACAATGGAATACTATGCAGCCATCAAAAAAACCAGAAATCTTGCTGTTTGCAATGACGTGGATGGAACTAGAGGGCATTATACTAAGTGAAATAAGTCCATCAGAGAAAGACAATTATCATATGATCTCACTGATATAAGGAATTTGAGAAACAAGACAGAGGATCATAGGGGAAGGGAGGGAAAAGTGAAACAAGATAAAACCAGAGAGGGAGACAAACGATAAGAGACTCTAAATCTCAGGAAACAAACTGAGGGGAGAGGGATGGGACGGATGGTGTGGCTGGGTTATGGACATTGGGGAGGGTATGTGCTATGGTGAGTGCTGTGAATTGTGTAAGACTGATGAATCACAGACCTGTACCCCGGAAACAATACATTATATGTTAATAAAAAAATTTTTAAAAAGAAGCACCCCTAATAAAGACAGCCTTAATCTCCCTATCCAACAAATTCACCATCAGATGAGCTTGAAGTACTAAAAGAAATACCATCCACTTTCCTTTTCCTACCAAAAGTGATATTCATACAAACCATGCTGTGCAGAAAAGCATTAACATAACAGGTCTAAGACTGAGGCCTGCTAGCAGCGTTCATATTTGGCTGGTGTCTGGGAACTTGGTTTGGGAGCATTCCCACTGCTCCCTAGCTTAAAAGGATGGTTTCCTGTGCCTGCTTATACAAATAATGTGGATTATACTGAACACTTGTCTTAGTTTTGGGCATCTGGAATTTTGCTACATGCTAAAAAAAATTCTTATATGACCAGCCCCCAATAAAACCCTTGGGCACTGACTCCTTAATGGGCTTTCCTGGGCAAGAAATTACAGATATATTGGTTCATTTTCACCACGTGGGAAGAGAGCACTGCATGTGATCTGTATGGGAGAGAGACGACATAAAGAAGCCTGCCCATGGATTCCTCCAGAATCCACCTGTACTTTTCCCAATATGCTCTGACTGTGTATCCTACTATGTCAGTATAATAAATCTTAGCTATTAAAACTATGTTTTGAGTCCCGCTGGTCCTTCTAACAATCCCCAAATGTGGAAGTAGTCTTAGGAATCCCTAATATACACATAGAACTGTTTTGAATGCTGGAGAGAGAAGAATTAAAAAATGAAATAGACTTTAGTCACACTCTCAAATTGCTTGTTATCTAGTGGAAAAGTTGGAAGGCTATACTGGCAACAAACCAGTAAACACTGATCATTCATTCAGAATTTTAATGAGCACCTATTGTATTCCTGGCAATGTTAGGTAACAGGCTTTAAAAGAAACATAAAAATTAAACACAGCCTTTGCATAACGGGTTTACAGTACTAACAGAACTAGTACATGGTAACAAAAGTTCCTCTTAGAATTTACATTGCCTGAAATATTAGAAACATAAACATGTTAACTATTCCATTTCAGACATCACAATTTTCTCTCACCTATAATTTGATTTGTGCAATTTGCATGTTTCCTTGGGTAATAACTAACAGTATTAGTCAGTCTTCTGTAAAGTATGTCATAAGTGCAGGATGATGGGCCTGAAGTCTTGCCAAACCCTTTAAATATTTGTTATAGCAGCCTTCATAGAATTTATCAGCTAACAACTAAATTATCAAGTACTACGCAAGATCTGCTTGGAATAGAAATACAAACACAGTCCCAACCTCCAAGGATCCCATAAGTCTCCTGAAAGAGAGCAGTAAATAAATCATTATAATTTCAAGTTAGATGTGTGAGAAGTTTGCATGAAGTAATATGACAATGAAAATGAGAAGCTCGTAACTATTACATGTACCATTAGACATCATCATTGGTAGAAAACAAATGTGTGAAAAGGAGCTAACAATTATAACACCTGAGTGGCAGAGTCTTAAAATTAGCTATAAGATTATTATTAGTAACTAAATTTAAGGTGAGTTACATATTTTCCTTCAAATTCTAAAATTAGAAGAATATTTTATCAAGATATAATTATACCTTATACAAAAGCTGGTATAACGGCACCTGGGTGTCACAGTTATGCCCGTCTCCTGGTTTTGGCTCAGGTCATGATCTCAGGGTTGTGAGATCCAGCCCCATATCAGGCTCTGTGCTCAGCACACAGTCAGCTTGAGATTCTCTCTCCCTCTCCCTCTACCCCTCCCACTCATGCTTTCTCATTCTCTCTCTCTAAAATGAATAAATCTTTAAAAAAAAAGTTAGTATAAAAATATCCCTTAAGAGTGATGTCTACCATCCTAATGAACAATAGTATTGGTGAATAAATTACATTAGGCCCTGTGTAGGTCCTCACAAACACAATTTTGCATTCTTCTCATCAGAAAAAACTTCCCAATGTCAAAAGGTATTTTTAGTTCTATTTGGCATTATGTTGAAAAGGAACCTAATCTTTTAACCAATTTCCTTTATTTTTTTAAGATTTTATTTATTTATTTGACAGAGAGAGACACCGCAAGAGAGGGCACACAAGCAGGGGGAGTGGGAGAAGGAGAAGCAGGCTTCCTGCCAAGCAGGGAGCCCGATGCGGGGCTCGATCCCAGGACCCCGGGACCATGACCCAAGCCAAAGGCAGATGCTCAACAACTGAGACACCCAGGCGCCCCAATCAATTTCCTTTAAACCAATGAAAAACATTGTTTATAAAGGGGAAATAAATCTTGAAATTACTTTTAATCATTTCATTAAATTTAAACCTCTTTAACTTAAAAAAATCATCAACCATTTTTTTCTTTACACATAATATTACAATCTCCTACCTTTGAAGACTTCAAAAATATATTAGTTCAAAATCCATTTCTTGGTTCCCATTGAGATTTAAATTACCTGAAACTAATAGCCTCACTGCAAGAGTTCTATCCATGGCTTGTAAGTTGAATTCACCAGCATGACATCTATGTTTCATATATGTAAATTCCACAGGTTTACTGTAAGTTCATGACATCAACAACACTGGTTGTCTAAAGGATTGGTACTGCTACCAAAACAAATACACAAAATGAGACAGGAAGTAGTCACAATTTTTCCTGCTTGCCTATTTTATTATGATAATCATAGAAAAAATGGAAGTAGCTTAGAGCACAAAAACTAAGCTAAAATCAGTATTAAAAGGCTGAAATCAGTATACACTATAAGAAAAAAAGCCATATTTACATATGAATCAGAGCAAGCAGTAAATCATAAATCATGGTACATAATATAAAATTATTTTATTACAGAAGCTACTGCTTCCATACAAGCTTCAATTATTACATTTTTCTAAAATTTGGCACAGGCTATATTAAAAGAAAATTTACTAGCAGTAACATATAAAATATTGACCAGGGTTATCCTTAAGCTTCTGAATTCTTCCTAACACTATAAAGAGTCCGTAAAACAAAACATTAATTATTGGAGTAAAGTATAAGGATTAGTGTCATCATCACTGGAAGTAAAGCACAATGAGGTGCTCTAGTTTGGGACTCTCACTTATTTCTGTAACTATTTCTTTCCTCTGTTAAATAGCTATACAGGGAACATTGTTAGTGCTCATCAAATCAGAACCAATAGTTGGTGTATTTTTTTAACACAAGCAGAAACTGACCTAAAAACATCTGTTATCTTTTCTGTAGTAGGAATTATATTTAGAATAACTAAATTATATTTGTTACCAGTCTTGATACTCTCACATAATCTGCTTCCAATCACAGCTATTCACAACAGACGGGACTAATTCTAAGTTCTAATTACCCGAAGCCCCATTCACCACAGTACCTTAATTACTCCCTGATAATCAGGTAAGCACTTACAGTAGGATACTAACTTCTTCAGAGGTTATCAAGGGGCCATTTAGTTCATTTCAGCTGCCAAAATCTTGATTACTACTGCACTAAATAACTTTTACACTACTCAATGGTATAAAGTTTCAGTGATGAAGAGACTTTCAGTATCTTTCTGTGGAAAAGGGCCTGTGGGTAAAAAAATATTTTGCGGGCGCCTGGGTGGCTCAGCGGGTTAAAGCCTCTGCTTTCGGCTCAGGTCATGATCTCAGCATCCTGGGATCGAGGCCCACATCGGGCTCTCTGCTCAGCAGGGAGCCTGCTTCCTCCTCTCCCTGTCTCTCTGCGTGCCTCTCTGCCTACTTGTGATCTCTCTATATATATATCAAATAAATAAATAAATCTTTAAAAAAATAAAAAAAATAATATTTTGCATTAACTCCCTTGGTTTCTTCAAACATAAACCGGTTTCCTCAACTTTGTGAAAGTGTCACTTGAGATTGCTCACCTCCCTGCTCCCTCTATTCCTCAAGGCCATTCTCCTCTGCTCTTGTTTGGGCCATTAGCTCCAGTTCATCCTTCTGCTCTCAAAACATGAGCATTCCCCTGTATACAGTCCTTGTCCCTCTACTCTTTTCTATTCACTCTCTCCCTCTCAGGGAACCCACAATTTTCTAAGGTTTGGACTATGGCCCCTCTATGAGGACTCACAAAACAACCTTTGTTGTTTTCAACAAACGTTGTAACTCTCATCTTTCACATAATTTTAATTCAGCTTCTCAAAGAGTTTATCAGATATTTCCACCACTTCTACACACCAAATTCACTTTGTGTGTGTGTCTAAAACCAAACCCATTTCATTCCCCTAGTAATGACAACAATCACAATGGCTAACATTTAATCCTCACAACCAACCTTGGAAGTAGATGCTATTTTCTTTCATCGCCATTTACAGATGAGAAAACAAATATTATACAACCTGCCAGGATTCAAACACAGGCAGACTGGCTCTAGAGGTTGTCTTCTTAACAACTGCTGTTAACCTATTAGAGATTATGTGACTATGATTAGGCAACTGTACAGAATGGCTATTCTCCAAACTATAGTCAAGGTTCAGTCAACATTTCCAAGGTCTCCATTCTGCACTGATTTCCTCCACAATAATCCAGTGTCTACACAGTTCAGACTCACTGAAGTCAAGTTTTATCATCCAGGCCCTGAAGCCACTCACTTTTCTTCAAACTCATGAACCACATACCATCACATCTTCCTCTCCCTAATTAAGCAAGTTCTATACATACCACAAGGACATTAGGAAGGAAAGATACATTTAAATTGTTTGGCTGTGACCACTGTCACATTAATTTTTTCAAACTGCACACTTTTTTTAAACCCTGATAGTCCATCAGATGAGTTTGATTTCACTCATTTAATCATGGATGCTTATATTTACACTATTGTAAAGTTTTATACATTTAAAAGGGCTATAGGATCATTTTTATACCTCTATTTTCAATAGTATTAACTTTATTTCTTAAAATTTAAGTCTACAAGTTAGTGAAGATGCTTAACTTTATAACTATATGTGTTTTAACACATTTTAGTGTTAATTCAGTCTATTTCCACATAAGTTATCTGCATACTGTTTTACCTAAGCTATTTTCCTTGCACAAGAGAGCTATATAAATAGGATCTTAAAGAACTTAATAGTTGTTTCCTATATAAGGAAATTATATCATGTTCTACCTTAATCCATATAATACTTATCTATATTTATGTAGTCTTCATATTTATATAATTTTAAGAAAATAGTCTGAGTGTAGAACAAAAGAATAATTTGGGCAATTAGGAAAATATGACGAGAAAATTATTTTTTCCCTAAGAGGCAGCAAGTAATGCTTATATAATGAAACTTCAGAAATGTTTTACCCTAATTATTCAAAGTACAACAATTAGAAGAGGAAAAATCAAGATACAGATACAAAATGAACAGTAGAATATGGTAGAGGTAAAAAGGAGAACCTTCTATCAAAAGGGAAATCTTTATGTTGGAAAGCTAATGCTGTATCAGAATGAAGGAAATAGATTACAAAAGGCCACAAAATTTCTGGCTAAACTTTACTTTGATCTAATAGACAATACAAACTCCAGTGTCAGCTCTGAAATACAGTAATGCCATTTTAATGTTGCCCTCCTTGACCATTTTGCCACAATCTATATTTCAGCCATACAGATTTACCGCTAAACAAAAGTGCCGCTTTTCCTGACCCCTCATTCCAGACCACTAAAAATTATTCTTTATACCTAAAAGTAGCAAGAATTCCTAATTTATACCCTTTATCACATTTTATTAAGATCAAAGAAAGCTAATTTTCAAGTCCCAATTTAATGTCCCACGAAAGGAAATAAAATTCACACACATACATACATTTTAAATTTTAATAAATTTAGAATTCACACATATACATACAAAATTTGCATATTGAAATGGCTATTTTTTCTAATATTGATGATTTAAAAACTTCTTTTAAAGATTAAACACTTTTTCTCAAATATATTACAGTAGTATTCCATTAGTGAAAATTTATTTTATAAGTCAACCAAGAAAAACAATGAGACTCTATGGATAAAGAGAAATATCCAACATCAGGCATTTTATAAAACAGCTGCACAGTCCTATATCGATAATTTATAAATGTTGATTTAGCTGTACAAGGAAAACCCAGATTTTCACAAATAAGTATATATAAATATTAAGAGATTTAAAATAGCATCTTCCTATAATCTTAGGATTCTGTACCATTA
The DNA here is from genome assembly GCA_002007465.1 of Ailurus styani. Classification (NCBI taxonomy): domain Eukaryota; kingdom Metazoa; phylum Chordata; class Mammalia; order Carnivora; family Ailuridae; genus Ailurus; species Ailurus styani. The sequence continues at coordinate 154,070 of LNAC01001510.1, read as the reverse complement.
AAGATGCCAAGAGAAATTATATTCTGAGGGGTTCACTAAAATGAATTTGTCTGGTCTTATAAATTACTAATCTGAATGTCTTTGAACATGGGTCTTATTATTGTAACCCATTAAAATGATTAAAGCTCTTTTTAAACGTAAGTGGGGAAAAATTTTGCAGAACTCATGAAGCACCTCTACCAAAGCCTTGGGTAAAGAACATGCAAGGAAAACCATGTGAAAAGCATTGCTCTCGCTGATCAAACACTATGACATTTCTATATGTAAATTCCATATTTTTTTGAGAAAATAGATTTGTGGGTATTTATAGATTCATGCATGATAACAGCTAAAAATAGTCATGACTTTGTAAATAGTGGAATTCTGAAAATAAAGATGTCTAAAGGCATTCTAATTCAAATAGCAATCTCATATAAGATTTCTATGATAAGATACAAAAGTAGATTTTAATGTTTAGAATATTCAAAAGGATTATTGAGCAATGAATCTAACTATGGCCCAAAAATAACAACTTCAGTGAACAAATGTATCATGTCAAACATTTCATTACTTCAAATTTCACTACACCTGTCTAATGTTTTCTTTGGAATGGGAGGACAGAACTGGTCCTAGATGAGAGTTAATAAATTAGTATGGGTATAACTGCCTCATAAAGTTCAGACCAAACAAATGTTAATTGTTTGATTTCTTAATTTTGTTATTTTCAATAAGTAATTGAAATGCTTTAATAGAGTTTTTATCAATCAATTTTGGCAGTGAACTGAATTTAAAGAATCTACCAGCCCATACTAGTATTTAAAAAAATTAAAAAGGAAAGGGAGAATAAAGTTCTACTTTAAAGAAGAAAAAAAATGAATCCCAGATGATAAATGTAGAAGGAATGATGAAGTTAGAAATCACCATTTTATTTTTATTTTTATTTTTTTATTTTTTATTTTTTATTTTTATAAAAAATAAAAAATACAAATTTTTATATTTTATATAAAATATATTTATATATTTTTACATAAAAAATAAAAAATAAAAAATAAAAATATAAAAAAAAAAAATAAATCACCATTTTATAAAAACCTAGTAAAAATTTGATTCATGCAAGAATCATCGACTGGTATTAAAACCGTATGAAATGTTGCAGAGGAACAGGTTATTCACATGATCTCAAAGTGTAACTCCAACTATTACTTGTTAATTACACAGACAAATATAGAATATACTTTCTCAAAGAAGTGATCCACTTAACATCACCAGCAATGGGGTAAATTGATACCCACATGCCTCATGATGTGACACACTGAGGACAAACAACACCTATATAGGGTCCTTGACAAAAAATGTTTACCCTGAATCTAATTATGGGGAAACATCAGAGAAATGCAAATTGAGAAAAATTCTGTAAAACAACTAGTTTGGTCTCATCAAAATGTGAATGAAATGAATTTTTTGTAAATCTAGGGATGATTCTAGATTAAAGAAGACTAGAAAGATCTAACAAATAAATCGAACACATGATCCTTGATTGGATCCTAGAGAAAAAAAAATAAGTTATAAAGGCCCTTTTGGGAGAGTTGGAGAAACTTGAATATGTGTTATATATAAGACAATTTATAAATGATAAATTCTCGGGCTTTTAAAATACTACTACGCTTATCCAGGAAAAGGTTGTGTTCTTAAGAGATACATGAACAAGTATTTAGGAATGAACACTAATCAGCAACTAGGACTGAGAAAAGAGAAAAAAGGAGAAATTAAAAAATATATAGCAAATATGACAATGTTAACAGTGAGAGAATCTGAATGAGAAATGTGAGTATTCGTTGTAATATTCTTGTAATAATATTTTTCTTTTTATTTTAATTCCACGATAGTTAACATGTAGTGTAATATTGGTTTCAGGTGTACAATACAGTGATTCAACATTTCCATACATCACCCAGTGTTCATTACAAGTGCACTCTTTACTCCCCAACACCTATTTAACCCATCCCTCCATATACCTCCCATCTGCTATCAGTCTGTTCTATATAATTAAAAATCTGTTTCTTGGTTTGTCTTTTTTTTTTCCTTTGCTCATTTGCTTTATTTATTTAAATTTTCTCAAAATAAAAAAAATACAGTAAATGATAAAATATGGTAGTGAGTTCCTTACACATACAATAATAAAAAGGACAAAATGGGGACACCTGGGTGGCTCAGCTGGTTAAGCGTCTGACTTTTGATTTCCACCTAGATCATCATCTCACTGTCATAAGACAGAGCCCCTCATTGGGACCCATGTTCAGTGGAGAGTCTGTTGAAGATTCTTTCTCCCTCTCCCTTTAACCGCTCCCCCACTCATGCTCTCACTCTAGAATAAATAAATCTTTAAAAAAAGGACAAAACAGGCAACTACAAAATAACTGACCAATTCTTTTAATAAAGGTATTAACTGCCAAAATGCCAATCTTGTTTTAACTCTGTTCAAATGGTTATTTATTATATACAAAAAGCTTGTAAAATACTTGGAGTAAGTTTAATCAACTTCTTAAAATGTAATAACTCAGAAATACAATTTAAATTATACATTTGTATACTCACAATCTTATGTGACATTTATAATTGGACTAAACACAAAAGCATGAAATTGTTTTAGCTGCCTAGTCATCTGTTTAATACAAGTAATTTTTCCAAATGAAGATCTTGCTTCATTTGCAACAGTAATTCAATAGCACCCACAAAAGTAATGAAAGTAGAGGTTTACAAAATTTCATGAGACTTATTAATATATTTTTCTGCTACACTGTATTCATTCAGAAATCCACAGATTTTTCCAAATTATTCATATCTAATAACAAAAATATATCATTGTAAAGAGTCACCCATGAGGGCGCCTGGGTGGCTCAGTGGGTTAAAGCCTCTGCCTTCGGCTCAGGTCATGATCTCAGGGTCCTGGGATCGAGGCCCGCATCCTGCTGT
>LNAC01001510.1:76216-140526 GCA_002007465.1 Ailurus styani | reverse complement strand
TTTTTTTTTTTAAGATTTTATTTCTTTATTTGACACAGAGATAGAGAGATCACAAGTAGGCAGAGAGGCAGAGAGAGAGGAGGAAGCAGGCTCCCCGCCGAGCAGAGAGCCCCGATATGGGCCTCGATCCCAGGACCCTGAGATCATGACCTGAGCCGAAAGCAGAGGCTTTAACCCACTGAGCCACCCAGGCGCCCTCCCATCCCTTCACTTTCATCTGTATAAGTCTTTATATCTGAAGTGAGTCTCTTGAAGGCAAGATATAGATGGGTCTTATATTTTTATCCATTCAGCAAGTCTATGTCCTTTTATTGGAGAATTTAGACCATTTACATTTAAAGTAATTATTGATAGGTACACACCTATTGCTATTTTGTTCATTATTTCTGGTTCTCTTCCCTTATGGTTTGATTACTTTCTTTAGTGCTATGCTTAGATTCCTTTTTTATGTACTTCTGTGTATCTACTCTAGATTTTTACTTTGTGGTTAGAATAAGCCCCACTTATAAGAGCCCATATATATAAAAGTCTATTTTAAGATGACAGCAACATAAGTTTTAATGCATTCTAAAACTCTACATTTTTAATCCCCTTCTCCCTATTTTGTTTTTCATGTCACATCTTTTTTATTTTGTGTATTCCTTAATTGATTACCATAGTTCAACTAGTTATTTTTACACTTTTGTCTTTCAACCTCCATACTAATTTTATAAGTGATTAGTATACTCCCTTTACTATATATTTACCTTTGCCAATGAGATCTGTACTTTCATGTGTTTTCTTATTACTAATTCATGCCCTTTCCTTCTAATTTACAGAAGTCCCTTTAACATTTCTTATAAAGCTGGTTTGGTGGTTATGAACACCTTTAGCTTTTGCATATCTAGATAATCTAAATTGCAACACCTTGTCAGACAGAGTATTCTTGGCTGGAAATTCTTCCCTTTTAGCACTTTGAATATGTCATTCCACTCCCTTCTGGCCTGACAGAAAAATCTCCTGCTACTCTCATGGGATTTCTCTTATGTGAAACAATTTGTTTTTCTCTTGCTTTAAGATTCTCTCTTTAACTTTTGACATTTTAATTGTACTGTGCCTTCGCATGGATCTACCTGGTTTCTTATTTGGAACTCTGAGCTTCCTGGATCTGAATCCCTGTTTTCTTCCCCTGGTTAGGGATGTCTGCAGCCATTATTTCTTCAACAAAAAAGTTTCCTGCCCTTTCTCTCTCTTCTCTTCCTGGGACCCCGATAATGCAAATGATATTCCACTGGATGTTGTTCTATGGATACCTTAAGCTATCTTTGCTTTTTAAAATTATTTATTTTCCTTTTGCTATTCTGTTTGAATTAGTTCCACTGCCCTGTCTTCTAGATCGCTCGTCCTTTCTTCTGCTTCATCTAGCCTGCTGTTGAACCCCTCCAGTGTATTTTTCAGTTTAGCTACTATATTCTTCAGCCCTGTTACTTCTTTTTGGGAGTTTCTTATATATTCTTTCTGTTGGTTAAAGTTCTCATGGTGTTCATCTAATCTTCTCCCAAGTTCGATGAGCATCTTTGTGCCCTTTACTTTGTTGTGTTAGTAAGTTTTTGTTGCAATTCCCTTTAATAGCAATATTCCCTCAATTGCAACAAAGTGGAGAACATACAGTAGCTAATCAAATAGTTTCAAGATGTGTGTACATAACAATATCCCTCCAAAATAATTTCTTCCCAAGAAGTTTCAAACTTAGTTTAAGAATGGAAAAAATATTGGCTAAAATGTCACTTTTCTTACCTAACATCATCATCAATAATATTTGCCTATGAAATTCCTTTACAGTTAAAAAATGTGAATCTCATACCTCAATCTATGTACCTAGACTAGCACCATGACAAGAATTTTGGTGTGATGCAGTAGGTAGAAATGGTTGGCTCCTGTCTAGGAACAAATTTTTCCTAAACTAACTATTCACGTGTTTGACCTTTTCTTTGAACTCTTCATCAGGTAAATTACTCATCTACCTTTCATTAAGACTTTTTTCGAAGGTTTTATCTTGTTCTCTTATTTGCAACATGTTCCTGTTTCCTCATTTTGCTTAAATCTCTGTTTCTGTGTATTAGGCAAAACAACTACCTCTTCCAGTCTTGAGGGAGTTCCTGTATAAGAGATTAACCCAATCTTTAAACCTTGCCATAGCTCTTGGTTGTTTCTTGAACCTTTGTGATTATCTCAGTCACCTGATTTATTCTTGATAGGTCCCAGTGTTGAGAATGCGCCAGTACCTTTCAGCATTCCAGAAGTGATCTCTGGAATCAGGCTACCTGGAATCCAGACCATCAGGTAGCAGCTTTTAAAGCATATAAATAATATGCAGTCCTCTAGGACCACAATCATAAACCCTGCTGGCCTCCAGACCAGGCAATTTGGAGGTGTCCCGTGGGTAACAGTGGCAAAAATCTGGGCTTCAGAGGCATGTATAAGCTCTTTTCTGGGAGGTACCAGTGAGAAATAGTGAGGCTAAAGGAGAGTGCAAAGATGGCTTCCCCTAGACTATGTTCCCCAAGAGCAGCTCCACAGCCTATAGATGTGTGGCACACCTGAAGTCTGACCCTCGGACTAAAGCTCCAACACAAATAAATGGGATTTTTTCACAGAATTACTCATGGTGTGTTTCAGTCTGCTGTGTTTTGAAGGAGCTTTTCAGCTACTTTTCAGGTCTTTTTCAGAGGAACTGTTCTATTTGTAGCTTTCGATGTAGTGTGTGGGAAGAGGTTGAGTTCAGGATCTTATGTTGCCATCTTGTACTGTCCCCTCAATCACTATAGGTGCTTTAAATGTCATATCAAGCATCATATTTTAAATGTATCATTTTACCTGACTATAAACACATAGAAATGTCACCAACAGAAATTTCTACCATGATTGCAATTAAAATACACAGAAAATAAATTTGCAGTGCAGAATCCTAAATGAAAAGTTTGTGTTCTTGTTTCCAATATCAGGATATATTATAAAACATAACCATCCCATACTCATAAATATTAATGTAATCAACTTACAAAATGTATGTCTAAACAAAGTCAATATTCATACTTAGATCCTTCTAAATGCCCAAGGCATAATGACTAATATTTTATAATCTATGTTATCTTACCATTCCTTAAATAATAAATTTAATCTGGCATGATGAAATAATTTGTGACAATGCAGTGAAAGTGAAGGGAATAATAAGAAACTGTTCTAAAAATGAATGGAGATTTTAATAATAAACTTTTTAAAACATATATGGATATTCCTATCCAAAACAAGTATAACACACAAGCTGGCTTGCAGTATTAAAACATAAAGAAATGGGAAGACAGCTACTCACTGAACATAATAATGAATGGGAAATTAGAAAAGACTGAAATTGAAACTTTAATAGTGCTCATGCTATTTTGAAAATATCACTTACAATATACCATCATTAAACAGTCTCAGTCTTATTTTCATCTGATTACCAAATGAGTTTTTCTATTTTATATATACTAGTTAAAAATAATTGCATTCATTATTTTTATTCCAATTGAATTGAGATTTTTAACAAAATTGTCACCTCCATAAAACTAAATGTTTTATAGTAGCAACTTCCCTAAGATTTCTAAACCCATAAGAAAAAAAAATCAAATTGGAGTGTAAGAAAGCCATGTTTTATCATGAACCAGCTACTTCAAACTCCAATAATTATTGTTTTGTCTCCCCCTTCTGGGCTATACAATGATTTTAAAAAACCCACATAGATTTGATCTTTTTTCATAGGATACATTCAAATAATCTGCCTGACACAAGTACATTACATGAAGTAATCATGAAGAGACTATTCAATTAGTAAACAAAATTTTAATTTAATAATTCAATAGTACCTTAACACAAGTACATACTGTCAGAGTTAGTGGTATTTTATGGATATTATTATTACTCGGGGAGTTATAGTAAGGAACACATCAATAGCATTATGAATATATTACTTTGAGCCTAACCACGTGTTTATACTTTAACAGGAACTTTCATTCAGTATCACCTTCCTCACCAGCATGAGGAAACAAATTTATTTGGCTCTATTTTGTGAAAAAGGTCCTACAATATTCATTCATTCAGTGCCCATGGTCTCCATGTCCCAATTAGGGCAAACAAAGATACATTTGTTCCTAACCTTCACCTATGATGGGGTTGTCCTTTTGACTCAGATGTTTCAGAAACATCACAAAAGGTACAAAAGTAACATCTCAATTATGTAAAATGGCTTATCTGGTAAGCAATACTACAAGCCACAAAAATGATTAGCTCTTTTCTATCTGGGTACACTGAGTCACCTAGAAGTATACATAGCCTTAACTGCCTAATACAGGTATTGAGGCTTCCGTTTATAAACAGGTAAATGTTAGAATGATAAACATACGTGCAGGGAGTATATTTAAAATAGTAAAAGTAGGAGTTTAAAACAGTGAACCAAATTATAACATTGTAGTCTTAATTCTACAAGTGCTAAAGAAATCTTCCTTTGTGGTGATAACCTTATTCCTGTTTTTGTGATTTTACTAATTTCTCCTTAGTATATCTAACTGAACTCATCACTTTTTACTCCAAACTTAGTCTTGATCCTGATTTCTCTATGATCTCAAATCACCATCATTTCAGTCACCCATACTCGAAATTTCAGTCATGATTGCTGCACACATCTCCCATCTCCTCTGCCCTTTTCAATCATTTGCTGAGACTAATATATTTTACTTCCATAATCACTCATCTTACTCTCCATTTAGTCCTTACTAACCACTGTCCAATTAAGGGTTCTATTATTTAAACTACTACAACAACCCCCAGCTGCATCTCCCTGCCCTAGTTTCTAATCTCTATTTTTACCACTCAATTAATCTTCCCCAAATAAATCTCAAATCTTGCCATTCCATTGCTCAAAACCTTCCAGATTTCTCTCTATTAAAGTGTTAACTCCTCAGCATATCCCTCCTAAAATGACCTTAACCTACCTTTCCAAGTGTGCAACCCACTACTACACTTTAACCTATGTTTTTACTCACTCTAACTAGCTCTTGTGATTGGTTATTAAATATGCCCAGGACCTCCCCTTGTTCAACCCCACTCCAACCACACTAGCCTCTTTGCTATTCTTCAAATACTCAATGCACACTCCTGCCTCAAAGCCATGGCACTTGATGTTCTCTCTGCCTGTAAAGTTCTTCCATAAATATTTACATGGCTCTCCCCAATTTCATTCATGTCTCTGTTCAAATGTCACTGCACAGAGAGCTCACCTATCTAAAATAGCATATCCCTGATCACTCTCAGCTTTCTCATTTTACTTTTTTTTCATTCACAGCACTTACCACCACTCGTCATTAAATTTATGTCACTGTCTGTCTCCTCAGCTAGAATGTAAGCTCCATGAGGAATATATCTGTATGGTTCATCATTCAAGCACCTAGAATAGTGCCTGGCATGTAATAGGAATCCAGTAACTTTTCGTTCAAAGAAAAAAAATGAAACTGTGGTTAGAGAGGTTAACAAGATCACAGAGAATGAATGAGTGAATCAAGGGTTCAAATTCAGGTCTTTCTCATGCCTAAACAGACACTATTCCATAAACACCCTACTATTGCCCTAAGCACTCAACTATTAATGTTGCTAAATTCACTTATATTTAACATTATAAGGTCTGGTCATATCTATACCACATAGCACATAGTTTCCAATAAACAGCAAAACATTCTCCTTTTTCCATCTAACTGAATCTTTCTCAACATTCTTGATCCAGAATAAATCCTATTGAATAGCACACATCTTGAATACTTACCAAAAACAAAAAATGGCTGCTCATAGTTTTATCTCATTTTACAATGTAATCTTCATGTTTTTATGTTCCTCATACCAGGCATTTTATAAAACTGAATACATTTAGCAAAAAATGTAATTTAGACCTACTACTTGCAAGCTTCTTTGTACATTAAATGCACTAAATATAAACATAAACTTCAAAATCATCCTGAATTTAGTATTGTTATCCTCTTGTTTGGATGGGGAGACTGGGGTTCAGAGAGGTTAAGTAATCATCTAAGGACACACAGCTATATAGCAGAGTAGGAATCTGAACCCAGGTCTATCTGCCTCTAAACCCATGACCTCTACAGAAATTTACATCCCTTCATAAACTCTATACTGTGGACATAAAAAGAGAGACCCACAGGGTGATAGTATATTATTCAAGGATATACATTACTATAAACTAAAATAATCTAGGAGTGGGGCACAGTGGGTTAAAATAATCTAGAAGTATTGTAACAGAAGCCCTTAAGGAACATGTAATAGAGTAAGATAAAGCAGAAAGTGATTCCTTAAAAAAGATAAAAATAAACTACTATAGAACCTCATATAAATTACTAGGTAGATATTGAGGCGGATGACTCGGGGGTAGCAATCAGAACAAGCTTCAGGAAGGGCTATGGAGAATGGGCAGAATGTTGACCAAAAATAAAATAAAATAAAATAAAACATTCTATGCAAAAAAGATCCTAGGATGAGCAAAGCCAGAAGAAAGACTGCATGAGGCGGATGGGGTGGTTATATTCAGGTAATAACAGGCAGTTTTCCAGTATGATTTTTAAAGCAAATTTATAAAGGAAAATAATGAAAAGTAAAGGTGACAGCAGTTAAAGATTGGGAGGGCTTCAAATGCCCCCATTTCTGGTTCTAATCAACATTACAGAGGCAAAAGAAAAGGTCATGCACATTCTAGTTCATTACACATTCTATCTTTCTAATTTCAACCTGGTTTTTATATGACTTATTTTTTGACCAACATATATAATCTCTAGGCAACCATAATAAATAAAGTGGTTATTTCTACAATGCATTCTCTCTGGAACACTTTTATAAAATTCTTATCTGCCATTTTTATCAATGAACACACACTTCTCATCTTTTAAAAACTAATGAGACAATGAAAAATAAGCCCTTTTGTACCTGACTTTCCACCAGAATGATTTTAATGATTGTTTTCTCACTCCTAACTCTAGTCTCAAAAAAACAACAAAGAAAAATCTTCCCTCTTAAGGCACCCCTCCCACCTAAACTCTAGAACTAATCCTTCATCATTTCCTCTAGAAGCTGATACCCATAGTTTCCTCCCTTTATTGCAGGATATGTGATGCAAATTCCAATGTGAGAAGCAGGTTATAGATAAAATGTGGGTGTAAAACAGTTTATATTGAAGATCAATCATAATATCCACCTAATTACATTGTCTTTCAAAAACACTCTCAGACAAGATGAAACTTTTCCACGAACCATATATATAGCCTATTGGCCTGCACTTTGCAACCATTTACTACATTATACCTATAAGGCCAACGTTTACCTCTCTCTTCCATTACACCTAGTATTTTATGTAAATGAGCTACTGGAGAAGAAAGACATGTAAATGATTTATTATAATAAAATATGTTCAATGTTATAATACAGTTGTATGGTGGTGCTATGGAAAGGAAGGAGTTATCTAAGACAAATTCTCCTAAGATTGACATGATACTTAATACTGATGGATATTTAGGAGCTCTTTAGGCACCCTAAAGAAGAAAAGGGCATTCTAGTACAAAGAAATAGAAATATGCTTGATTTAGAGGTAGTAAAGAGTAGGATGTTAACAATTGTCAAGTGTTCCTGTACAAACAGAGGACAGGCACATGTAAGAATGGAGATGGAGGTGAAAATAGAAAAAGATACAGGGATAAGATTGCAAAGGGCAACAGGAAGCCATTTGAAAGTTTTAAGTGGGGAAATCAGCATGATCATGCATGGCCAGGGTGAGAGACTGGATACCAGGAGACTACTTAGGGGGCTATGGCAATTACGGGTGCGTTTAATGATGAGTGTGAACTAAGAAAGCAACAGTATGAGTAATTACAGGACAGAGTTGAGAGTTATCTAAGAGAAATAATCAATAGAACATCAGAATATGGAGAAATCAGTAATATTTCAACAGCTCTGGCAAAAGCCACGCAGAGACCAGGCTAGCTTCAGCCCACATTAAAATAAGCTCAAGATTCCCTTATAGCCCAAAACTCTATTTAACCCCAGCCTCCCACACCTAGCCCCAGTTTAGTATAGGCCCTCCCTGATTCACACAAAAGTCTCCTAGGTAGCCCTGGAAACAAATCTCTCTTCATCTTATTCTAGTATTTCCCAAAGTATGCTCTTCACCTACTTTAAAAGGATCTCCCGTGGTGCTTAAGATGCAGAGATCTTGGCCCTATCCTAGACCTCACAAGGGACAAAACTCACATTTTTATAGACTTTCTAATTTGAGAACCATTGGCCTAATCCAGCCTACCTACTAATATCAAATTTATTTTTCTTAAACTCTGCTTTCCTCATGTCACTTTCCTGTTCAAACTAACTTCTAATCTTCTACCTGAACTTCCAAAATCCTCTTTCAACTTGATTTTTCAAGCTTTCCAATATACATTCTTTGTTCCAACAAAGTCAACTTCATCTCTTGCATGCCTCTTCTCTGCTCCCTACCCACAGAGTTTGGTTCTTTCTCTAGACCTTTGCATCAAATATTATTTTCACAATCTGAGAGCTTCTTTGTTAGCTCATCTCCCTTATCAAATCCCAGCCAACAAAAGGATTCTTAAAAGTCCAGCTTAAGTCCAGAAATTTGCATGGAGTTTTCTCTAATTATTCTATGCCTACTTTTCTCTCCTGCTTATGAATTCTTAAAACACTTACAATCAGCATACACAATTTAAGGATTGATTCTTTCCATATATATTAGTAAAACTATAAGATCTTATCCTTATTTTCCAGTCATCAATGAACCTAACACAATTCTTGGCACATAACAAGCATGAAAGAAATATTTGCTGATTTTCGAAATAACCCCAAAAGATTGATGGCTTTTTGTCTGTGGATGTCAAATAAAAGAGCAAAGACAAGAGTAACTCAACTTTTAAAAGCAAAACAAATATTAAATATATTCACTATTCTGAATACTGTGGTACTTAATAATGTTAAAGATAATATTTTCTGCCCTGTCCTCTAGATACAGACTGTTTAGTCATGAAGACATGGTATTTACAAATACCTCTCAATTACAATACAGGCCTCGGGTCATGATCTCAGGATCCTGGGATGAAAGCCAGCACCAGACTCTGCACTCAGTGCAGAATCTGCTTAGGTTTCTCTCTCACCCTCTCCCTCTGCCCGTCCTTCCACTAATGTGCTCTCTCTCTAAAATAAATAATCTTTAAAAAAATCTCTAAAAGACAGCAATAGAAAAGCACCTTAAAAATAATGTATACCATTCATTTCAATTTATCCATTAAATAACTAAACCTCAAAGAAATTACATGACTTGCCCAAAGTCACATAGCCAATTAGTAGCATCTAACAAAGAACTAGACCTCTTGATTGCACATCAAAGGCTGTTTTCATTATACTATATACCCAATGACACTAAAATCTAAGTGAGATACATTACTAAGAATCCCTGCTAGCATAAACCAACCTATTAGGAGTCTCTTCCTGCCATCCTAAGACACTGAGATAAAACAGCCAATCTCATTAGAATCATAAAAACTGAATCATAAAATCATAAACATAGGTAGAACTCTAAATAAAAGTAAAACTTCCTAAAACAAAATATACAAGCATAGTCCAGTTCTAAAACATTTCCAAAAACCACAGGAAAAATACTTACCTTAGCTAAATTCTCATCACCTGATCTTAATCATTTCACTACTTTGGTAAAATATACTCCAAAAGAAAAACCAAACATATAAAATGCTTTAAGAAAAATCATTCAATTCCCAAAAGCACAAATTCATATCTAAGGGTAAAAACACATCTTTTGTACTCACCATAACTTTACTTCCAACTATCTGCATGCAGTGGTCAACGGAGAGTGGTTATGGTGTAAAAAAACAAACAAACAAACAGCAACAGTATTAGTAATCAGAAGGTTTTCACAGAAGTTAAGTGTTTAGTAAATTAGTAAATAGCTAACCCTATGTATATGTTCAATACTTTATATCTAGAGGCTAAAACAAATATACAAGTATTAATTTGTACCATATTTCAAAAACATGTAAAGTCTGCAGAATAAGGATTCCCAAACAAGAGTATCACTGAAGATTTTTTTTTTAATGTACTGTAATGGGCTTATACAGTATGATCTAAATCTCAAGTTATGTAAAATTAAGTGTAACCAAGCATCAGATATTTTATCAGCCCCACAGCCACTCAAAAAAATTAGCAATAGAAAACTGAATTTTTTTTCCAAACAATGTTTATCTCTCCTCATTATAACAAATATAATATTAAGGATGAAATAAGGCATCTTAGAATATAAATTTTGCATCTAAAGTCATACACATTATGAACTGCAAATTGAAAACTGGAATTATGCTTTTTAAGTTTCATATTATTTTATATTATGATTTATGATTTTATTTATATTATGATTTTATACTTATGATTTTAAGGTTTTTAATACTGTTTTATATTATACTTGAAAATTACAAAGAAGATAGATTGCTTGTGATTCTAGTTTTCTAGGTCATCCTAGCATTTGTATTATAAGATCAGATGATATAACATGAAGACAAAGAAGCAGTTATATGTATAAACATGCAGATATTCATAGGGAAGAAACAGGTCAAAACCTAAAACTTTGACTGAGCTTTCCTAATAGGTAAGAGATAACAGAATTTCTGAGACGCTGAATTGTGTTTAAGAAAGTAAGAAGTGAAATCACAATTCTAACATCATTTTATTCCAAAACCCAATTATAAATCAAATCGTTGTTATCAGAGTCTTACATTTAAATATCAAGCAATATCCAAAAAAGAATTAATGCAGCTAGTTAGATAATAACTGATAGCCGTTATTACCAGTATGTGTTCTATTTTCCAGCTAGTACTTTTTTCCCAGCTAGTACTTTAAAAAGAAAAATAAAATATTGAAATGCCAGGAAGAATTCTAAATTAAACAGGATACCACAAGACACAAAAAGATATTGACAGTTGCCAAGCAAATTATTTCAAAGGAATGCATGAATCTCCAAATAGAGAAGCCGCTTTCTTAAATATTCATTCAACAGACTATTTATAGGCAGTGATTATTTAGTTGAATAAAAGCCTCTTTGGTGCCATTAACAGTGTTCTGAATTGAAAGATATGCTATTGACCTAAACTATTTCCCAACCAAAAAGACAAAGGTCTTATTTGTCCCTTGTTTATTTAGAACAGACATGAGACTACAACAAGAATGCAAAGCTATCTTAATTAAGGCAGATCTATACTCAATGAAACAACAAGAATATAGCCCATCAGCAATTCATTATGATTGCAAAATGACTGCATTTAGCTAAAGCACCTACAGTGAACAGATTAGATTGGCCAAGGGAAGCTAAAAGAAATATGTCTGGTCATGTTTGACTTCAATTGTTTCACCTGAGAAAGAAAATATCTGCTAATGGCAAAAGCAAAACTGTAATACATGTATATACACATAAAGAGATGCACTGTAACTTTCAACTGCTTGTTATATGGAACAATCTAAAAATTTTACAGATGTATTTGGTATCACTATTTTAAATTATTTCTTACTGAGATTTTTTTTAATCAATGATACCTATCAATGATACCTATCAATGTGTCATTTGTCTTAAAATATAACTTTTCATATTTTAAAATCTCAGCTTCAAAGATTAGGATTTAAGTTAGAAATAAACTAGTTTCTTAATATTCCAATAAAGACATTGGCTTTAATATTGTCTGCAATATTAACAAGGCTTGGTTTTCCATCACTGAAAATATATGAAATTCTAGGGGAAGGGAAGGAAAAGTGAACTGGGGTAAATCGGAAGGGGAGATGAACCATGAGAGAACAGTGGACTCTGAGAAACAAACTGAGGGTTATGGAAGGGAGGGGGATGGGTGAGCCTAGTGGTGGGTATTAAGGAGGGCAGGTATTGCATGGAGCACTGGGTGTGGTGCATAAACAATGAATCTTGGATCACTGAAAAAATAAAAATAAAAATAAAAACAAAATCTCACAAAACAAACTGAGGGTTACTGGGGGGTGGGAGGGTAGGGATAGGGTGGATGGGTTATGGACATTGGGGAGGGTTTGTGCTTTGGTGAATGCAGTGAAAGGCGTAAGCCTGATGATTCACAGACCTGTACCCCTGGGGCAAATAATAGAAAAAATAAAATAAAATAAAATAAAATAACTTTTCCAAGGAAAAAAAATAAAATAGAAAATATATGAAATTCTTCCAGATTATTTGTGGCCAAATTATCCACATGTACCAACTACTATAGGTCAGGTCCATAACCACACTTGCTATAATGAGCAAAGGACTCTTCTCAACTCCCTTATTGAAAATTTATTCATCACTGACAGAGTTGTTCAAGCTACGTTTTCCTTTAACATTCATACAATTTAATATTCTCTATTATGGAACTTCAACATGAAAAAACTAGGCAATAGTTTTCATCATTATCTTTTAATTTACTATGTATTTTTATTCCATGCTTATTTTAACAAAGTTAATTATATAACAAAAGACGTGTTTGTTTTAGAAACAGGTTTTGAGCAAATACCTATATATTAGTTTCATCTTGCTTTATTGTCTTTACCCAGGAACCCAGGAGAATGATGGACATTTTCTACTGAGTTCATATTTTCTTTGTTTTTCAATTCTATGCAACATGACTAATGCAGGTATTAAAGGGGGAAATGTACAATTTATGTTTAAATTTAACTATAATTCTCACATGTTTTATAAGTGACTATAAAACATTCTCCATCAGGAACACCAGCCCTTAACTTTGTTTTTACTTCAAGATTAAAGTTTTGACTACATATAAAGCATTTTCATAAAGAAGTGATACAATCATATCTACTTTAAATGAAGAAACATTTTTTATTAATGTTATGTTAGTCACCAGACAAGAAACATTTATTTTAAGATTTATTTCAAAGAGAGAGAGCACAAGCAAGTCGGGGGAGGGGGAGAGGGAGAGAGAATCTCAAGTGGACTCCACACTGAGTGTGGAGCTGGATGCCAGGCTCGGTTTCACGACTCTGAGGTCATGACCTCAGCCAAAACGAAGAGTCAAACGTTTAACTGACTGAGCCACCCAGGCGCCCCAACAAAGAAACATTTTTAATCAGTGAATCAATATGATGGAAAAGTAAGCAAAATGGTAGAAGATATACAAAGCATGTCTAAAGCCTACTGAAAGATAGCAGGATGGAAACCTTGGTTACACATAGGTAAACAGCCATATATTAAGCTACAGTTTATGCAAATATGATCATGATCATGAAGAGGTCAAAGATAAGTGGATTGTTTGTCACTGAATGGCATCCCTCTCACCTTCTAAAGGAAAGTACATAATGAATTTTCTTGGTTTTAACAACAGAAAACACAGTACTAATTAATGTCTCCCCAACGTAAGAAGCTTTAAAACATGTTTATCAGCAGGCTTTCTTTCATCGTAACATCTGGTCCATGCAAAAATACTATCAAATAAAATGTATAATCAGGTGCTCATATGTATGCTGAATGAAACAAACAAGGGTCATATACTAAATACAGTACTGATTTTGAGGCTAATGCCTGAAACAGAATTTCCATGTCTTTTGAGAAACATTCAATTTCCATCTTTCAAATAAAGCAATTCAAGAGAGCTCATCCAACATTTACACAAATTTTAGCATTTTAATGTGAAAAATGAGTATATAATCTAAATGTATATGTCTTTGGTCAGCTGAAAACATTATGAGAATAAATAAAAACAAATTATACATAGAGTAAAAATCAAAAGGTTAAAGAATAAGAGCTTTGTATAATCTTCATTATATTCAGTCCTATTTGCATAAACAAAAACAACAAATGAGCCAGAAACACTAACAAAATCTTATCATTAAAAACACCACATGATTATTCATATAGTATCCGTACTTCACATTCAGATTTAGTTATATAGATTTACTAGTGTATTTGCCTTTAGGTATTTGAGAGATAACACTAAATGTGCATCCTGCATTTCCTAAAGCATTTTACTGTGAACAATAACTTGAGTGCAAAAATGAGAAGAGATCACAATTTCAAAGTAAAACCCTATGCATTACCAAATTCTATTGAAAACGACGCTCATGGCAAATTTCACTTATCACTTGAAACATATTTCTGCCCTTGGATACCAGAAGCAAATTAAAAAACATGCTGTTGCTCTGCTCTGGCAGAGCTGGAATGGGTTATGTTTAAATAGTTCAGCATTCGGATTTAGCCTGCTTAAACTACAATATGGAGTCAGTACAATTGTAGAATTCAGGGAAAAATGCATCAGTAATTGCCACTGCAATTACTATACTGAAGTAGCAGTAATAGAACAGCCGAATAATTTTAGAACATATTTTCCAAAGAGAAACTATTTTCTCTACTGGTCAACTTTTTAAATTTAAAATATGGATTTTTTACATGAAAATGCATGTGTGTATATTATTTATATACACACACTTATATAGTATACATACCACACACGTAAAATCAATGTGTTTGTGTGTGTGTATATATACACACATATATATATAAAATATGTGGTATGTGTATGTGTCTACACACAAATATATATACACACATAGTGATTTTATGAAGTCTAGTTACAGAAAGCTTTTTCCTTACAGAAATGTAAAAGATACATTTCACCGTTTCAAAAATAAATTTTTTTCCTTGCAAAAAGAAATCAAACCTGAAGTCTACTTTTGGAAGCACCTTAGGAAGTAAACAAAGCTATATATCCCATTAAAACACTAAAGTTTTCCTGCTGAAAACAAGTCTTTCCACAGAAGTCTACTTTCAAGTCTTTTGAAACTCACACAGATTTCATTTTAAACTCCTTCCTATTAAGCACCCTTTTCTATATTAAGCTGTATAATAATAATTATGAGGTAGTTTATATAGTTAGCATCACATAAAACAATGAAAAATAACAAAAACAGCACATTAAATATACCATTAAAAATTTCATGCAAGGAGAAACCAGACATAAAACTTTAATGAAAACTAAACTTTGTGACTAGCCTATGTTTGTGTCTTCTCCCTTGAAATTCAAAATTTTCATATAACAAAGAGTATATTTAGTGGAATACCTACAAATTGCTGCGAATTTTTAGGATGTGCACAAAACCACTGCCCCAAAACTCAATGGATTAACTCAGAGCCTTCTATCCTTAATCTGTATTATTTAATATAATAGAAGTCTCTCTCTAATTATAAGCAGTTTTTAAATACATACTAAATGTGTAAAAATACATGTATAAGTTTTTTTTTCTAAATAGGCTACATGAGGGCGCCTGGGTGGCTCAGTGGGTTAAAGCCTCTGCTTTCGGCTCAGGTCATGATCTCAACGTCCTGGGATCGAGGCCCGCATCAGGCTCTCTGCTCAGCAGGGAACCTGCTTCCTCCTCTCCCTGTCTCTCTGCCTGCCTCTCTGCCTACTTGTAATCTCTCTCTCTCTGTGTCAAATAAATAAATAAAATCTTTAAAAAAATAAAAATAAATAAATAAATAGGCTACATGAGTATAGTGAGGCAAGAACTTGAAGGTCTGGGGTTTGTTTATTTTTGAGCAGACAATGCTGAACTCATTATGGTAGTGCCAGGAAAGTATCACTACTTACAGATTTGGCAGTAGCAGATATATACTGGACAACCATCTCACGCTTGGTGGTAAAATCTTTGTTTCGTAAAGGAGCTTTACGTTCTTCATTAAGGTTCATGTCTTCCTGTTAGAAAAAAACATCCACTGTGAGCATTTACAAATTTCTGCTTCAGTTTCAAAAGTGATTAATAAATATTAATATTCTCTTTTAAAATAGTAAGTCATGCTATAACTAACAACAGTGATCATTTTGGTGGATCCTTCACTATTATTTTTCACTCTGGATACCATAACATTGTATAAATTTTACCATGTATTCATGGTTCATATCTCTACCTAGTCAACTAATGAGCAGAAAGAAAAAATATTTTTAAGCTATTACACAGACTAAATTGGCAGTTTTGCAGCATATACTAGATAACCTTAGCACAGATATTAATTTACCCTGATAGCAAAAATAAACACTTTACCATTTGGCATATTCTCCCTTAGGATCACTATTATCTAGAACAAATATGATTTTTTAAACTAACAGGAAATACATATCTATAATATGTCACTGAAGAAAAATTCTTGAGAAGTTGATGGATTTGGGAAGCAAAAAAAAATCAGAAATATAATCAGCTGTGTTGGGATGACAACAATTACTCATTGGAGGAAAAAATATTCAGTTATAAGAATACACAGTTTTGAGGTTCAATAAGCTTTAATTTGGCTGGGAATCTTCCTTTACCATGTGATACAAACACATAAAACATTTTCACTAGACAAATTATTTTTCTTCATTTTTAAACTCATATTAACCCTTACAACATATTAAGACACTCATGAGGGGGGTCACAAAACCAAGTTGGAAATGACAATGATTCAAAAAGCAACATCAAGAGCACTAGGTGGCTCAGTCACTGAGCATCCAACTCTTTGATTTCAGCTTGGGTCATGACCTCAGTGTCATAAGATCAAGCCCCACATCAGGCTCTGTGCTCAGCAGGGAGTCTGCTTGAGATTCTCTCTCCCCCTGTCCCTCCCCCAACTCATGTGCTTTCTCAAATAAATCTTTAAAAAAAGCAACATCAAATGAAAAGACAACTTACAGAATGGGTGAAAATGTTTCCAAACCATGTCTGATAGGGGAATTGTATCCAGAATATATAAAGAACTCTCACAAATCAACAATAAAAAGACAACCCAAATACTAATGGGCAAATGATCTGAACAGATATTTCTCTAAAGAATATATGCAAATGGCTGGTAAGTACATGATGTTCAACATCATCATTCATACGAGAAATGCAAATCAAAACCACAATGAGATACCACACCTCATTCCCACTAGGATGTCTAAAAAACAAAAAAATGATATTAACAAACATTGGTGAGGATATGGAGAAACTGGAACCCTCACATGTTGCTGGTGAGAATGTGAAGTATGATGCACCCACTTCGGAAAACAGTCTAGCAGTTCCTCAAAAAGTTACACATAAAGTTGCCACATGACCCAGCTTATAGTCAAAAATAATAGACATATATATGTCCACACAAAAATTTGTACATGAATGCTGATAGCAGTAGCATCAAAGAGTGGAAACAATCCAAATGCCCATCAAGTGATGAACGAAAAAATGTGGTATGTCCAGACAATGGAATGTTCAGTCATAAAGAATGAAGTACTGATAAATACTATCACATGAATGAAACTTGAAATCACATTATGCTGTGTGAAAGAAACCAGTCAAAAAATACTACATATTGTATGATTCCATTTATACTAATTGCCCAGAATTGGAAAACTATAGAGACAGAAAACAGTTTAGTGGTTGCCAGGGGCAAGAGAGAGGGAAGGGGAGGATTGCGGTGTGACTGCTGATAGGTATGGTGTTTGTTTGTTTTTTTTTTGAGTGATAAAAATGTTCTAAAGTTGATTGTTGTGATAGCTTCATAACTCTTTGAATAGACTAAAAAACACACTTAAGTGTATATTTTAACAGTGAATTTTATGGTATGTGTGTTGAATTTCAATTTTTTAAAAATCTGTATTTTTACCCTTTTATTCTCTTAGTAATTCTGGCCATTACTAACTTTTTAATCAAGGAAAATAATGAGCAAAAAAAATCAACTCATATGTAAGAATGTGAGGGGGGAAAGGATCCATGAAAAGAAATAAAGCTGCCTCTATCTATAGAATACTAACTTCACTGACAGCAAGAATCCCTTGATCTATATTTGCATGCATTGCAGTGACTCCTGTGATTTGTTCAGTCAATACCTATAAATTTGGCTTATATATACAAAGGATACTTCTTACTAACCACCTGTCACTGTCTCTACCCTTATCTTTCCTATCTTATTTCCTTATTTCTCATTTAAATATCGGCCTTCTGACTTGAGGACAGAAGACCTTTTTTCCTCTCTCTCTCATAGGCTAGATCCAGCACTGCTAAGTCAAAGCAGAATCAGAGGCTGGATAGCAATTTTAATGTAGTCCACAGATGCTCATCTATGCTCAGAGTTGATTTCAACTAACAGAAAACCTACTACCTCACAGGCAGCCCATCCCATATTAGGGAAGTTTAATTTTTCCCAAGTTTTTCTTTGGAAGACTAAATGTGCAACAAAACATAATAGTGAAGTTAAAGTGGCAGGACTGTGTCGTAATTTTTTCTTCCCTACTTTCTAAATATTGAATCACTTGTTTACTGGACATGTGCCATGCACCAAGGACTATGCTAGGCTGACTAGGGGAGTGAAAATTGAAAGAAAGCTTGTACCCACAAGTTAAATGAATTCTTTATGAAGCATTTAGACAATGCCTGATACTTTGTAAATGCTATCTTTGTTTGTTAAATAAATAAAAATAAATAATTCATGGTCTAGTAGGGAAAACATACATGTAAACCATTATAACAGAAGCATGTATATGATGCTGTGGGAATACAGAGGATAGATGGAAAGATCAAAGAAGTCTTTACCAGGATCTGGGTCTTAAAGGCTGAGAAAAATCTTAGTGAAGTCAAGAAGACTAGCAAGGAAACCATTGTGTCTTCTGTCATATCTGGCTGCTCAACAGCATTTAAACACGCTCTCTACATTTTAAGACATCCTCACAGTGTCAGTCCCACCTAACCAAGGAAGAATCCATAAAAACTACATTTGTCAGACTCCATTATAACTAGAGTACAGACATGTGGCTTAGTTTCCACCAACGAAATGCATTATAGAATGTATAGATTAAGAAAGGAACGATGTCAAGAAGCAGGCCACAAGTAAGCAATCCATTCTGCTGGCATGGGTGGCAATACAGGAGATATGATTATGGAACTGATGGCAGCAGGTGCATGTTTTTCATCACGACAGTCTGACCAAGTGGTTCTGGATGGCAACAGCTCCTACACTGGACCAAATTTCAGTTGTGTGGTTGTGGAAGTTATTCCTGTAATATTATCTGAAGCCCTGTTTCTGCAACCCTCCTGATTCAAAAACTACCTAGTATCTCGAAATAATAGTTATATATAACTGGCCAGAACAGATTCTCTTATGCTCAATAATTTGGGCTACTGAAGTAATTCCACTGATTAATGATAAGAGCCTGAACTAAGAGATATGGTAGTCACACTAGGCAGAGGTTAATAGACTCAAGAACCATATAAATGTAATCTGAAGGCATCATTCTCTCCAGGCTAAAGTATACGTACCTTATTTTCATTTGACATGGCTTAGTGTCCATATTTATTTTTCTTAAATACTCTGTGGTTTGATAAATGCAAGGAAGGAAAGGACTACCACTTCCGTCATCTTGAAATACTTTACCTCTGTTAATTCAGTCTCTGATTTTATGACCTTATTGGCCAGCACATCATTCTGCTCACTCATAGTGTTTGTTTCCATCAAAACCCCTAAGAACTGCTTACATATGCTAAGCTAGGTTTCTACAGCCTCAAAACATTCTGGTTAAATTAAGTCTCCTACAAACATGGTTAGCATGAATCTGAATCCCCCAAATAGAATCAACTCTGAAATGCTAACAAGATTGTCAGTATCTGTACACCTCATAGCCAGGCCTAAGAGTGTAGTAGTGTCACCTGTGGCAGTCTCTAGGTAGAGAGTTGACTCTTCTTCCAGTGATATGTCTACACTGTAATGAGCCTCCATTCAATTTTTAATGATATATACTCCTAAGATCAAGCCATCAGAGTAGAATCACAGACGAAGGCAGAATAAGGATATGAGATCATAAACCTCAAAAGAATGCTGTCAGGTTTAAGTGTGATCGTGTACATTAAGCCTGGTATATATTAACTAGCCTTCAAAGAATGCTTTATATTAATAATGCAAGATTGTTTGTAGTTTTCCTACATACACTATGCTATTACACGTCTCCATTACTTTGTTCATAATGCTGTTCTCTCTGCCTAGAATGCTGTCATCTTCACCACCCTCTTCCTCTAATAACCCTCACCCTATCTTATCCCACTGACCCCACCTGATCAACTCTTAGTCCTTCCGATTTATCTTCAAAGTTCCCCTTGAAACATCTTACTTAGAAATTACTATCTGCATTCTATCCTTCCAATATTAATTCCTATATTACAGCACTTAAACTAAAACTATCTGATAAATCCATCTCCCCTAAACTCTAAGCTAACTTGAAGGCAGAAACTGGGTATTTTTTTTATTTTTGTACTCCCAGCAAAGACCGTAATTCCTGGAACGACTAAGCATTTAATAAATATTTGTTGAACCAATGTGGTGTTTAGGAGCTCTTCTCTAAATATTTTAATTTGCTTTACAGCCTCTGGCATTTTTTATCCCTATAAATTTGCTGCACAGGTTGACTGGGAACAGGTACCATTCATATGAATATAAGAGACCACAATGACACATTTTATTCTTACAGAAATAAGACGTATACTGCTAATTAGGCAGCTAATATTTCCAAATCATTAACTCCAACCTTGTAATACAATCATTAAACAGAGCAATACTCATAAGTCAATATTAATTCTACACAACATAACTAAATATGAAACTCTTCTAAACTCACTAGTTCTTACAGTACTCAAAACACAAAAGCAACCTTTCAGTATAACACTTAGTACTTCTACAATACATGAGAAGAATATAGTATTTTGTAGTTTCAAAAAATGTTGCCTAAAGTCTAAATAATTGACCACTTATATTTTTAAAGCCATATTTGTAAACACGAAACCATTTTTTCTTCTTCCATACAAGCCATGACGCAATGTTCCCATTACAGATAAATTCACTTCTTCAGCATATAAACATCATATTCTTAAAGTTACTACTGAGGAGCCATATCAGAATAGTCAAATGAGGCTAAACGTTAAACCTCCTGCCTATTCATTTTCATATTCATTCATTTATTCATTCATGCATGCATTCATTCTCTCTCTCACTCTTCTTTTCCCACCCCCTCATTTTTGCTCTCTCCCCTCATAAATTTTTAAATGGGTGACAGTATAATTTTGAAAACTTTCTCCTTATATTCCAACATCATTTTTTCTTTTAACTCTTCCACTATTTTTTCTATTTTGCATTATGAGAAATGTCAAACTTTTACATTTTTACATTTGTCCTTCCCTTTAAGAGAATACTTGTTCTTTCTTTCTATAAATTTGCTATAAATTTCTATGTATGTTCTATAATCTATTTCTATTTCTGCAACATGTCTTGATCCCAGTTTAATGCTATATTTTCCACTTGCTCTTTTAAAATCTGAACTTGACTTAACCATCAAATGCTTGCCTTCTTCCTTGTGCTTCTCAGTAATTATTCAAATACTCTTTAACTTCCATGTTGAGGGGAACTGTACCCCTGAATGGAATGAACCAATGATACTCTAGTACCTAAAAATATGCCCTAGCATGAATAATGATTATAGTTTTGATTTTATAGCTCTTGTTTAACTATCTTTTCTGAATATACATTCCATAATTCCTCTAGCTTCTGTGAACTAGAAAGGTTAAAATATTTCTAAAACTCTAATAAAATTATCAAGAATTCGCTCCATAATTAAAGTTGGCCAATTCTACCTGGCATTAACTACCTCATGTTTTCAAAAGATCCAGTTAACTTTACCTACACAGACTGCAGTCATGTAACATATAAAAGCTCAGATGGAGAACAAAGTTAAGGAAAAAAAAAATGTCTAAATACATTATCTCTGCAAATAGTATAAGGCCAAAAGCAAGAAAAAAGCATGATATTGAATGAATATTATTAAGTATGGCGCAAATACTCTTCATCTATTTCTGCTTTCAGGTCTTATTGGAGGGATGTAATTTTCATACTTACATACACAGGAGGGTAAATTCAGAATATATGTTGGATATTAGAAAATGCAAACTTTCCCATAATCCTTAATTCTGAAACAGTGGTTTCCAGAGTCCAGAGGCTAAAGGATCCACTGCAATTTGTGAAAAATACACATTTTTTATTCAAAAAATACAAGAAAATAAGGTTTAGTATTTAACGTGATAACAATGGAATTATCAATGGATCCATAGACCCAAATGGTACATGAGGTGTCTTAGGGCAAGAGTGGGATATTCACAATGCATATCTGTTCACTGTCAGTGTACTACAACATATTGAAGCTTCCATGTACTTGGCTAAATGGATTTATGTGTTATTTTATCTCATTTTAACTAAATCAACCATCAAAAATAACAAAAATGAAAAAGTGGTATTCAAAGATTCCTGCAAAGACAAAAGATTCAAGATAATAGCAAAAATGTAAGCACAAGGAAACAAGAAAATACTAGACCGTTACATACCCTACCCTTAAGGGTGAGCCTTATCATTCATCATATGATAAAAGTAACAAAAATCTAAGGCTAATAAGCTGATCCCACAAGGTTAAAAATTATTAATGTGGCCATCTGAAATATGGATATATATCAATTTCAATGATGACTCCCATTTTATGTGCATATTGTACCTTAAAATATTAGCTAATGATAGTACAAACCCACCTCAAATTAGCAGACCATTTAAGAGCCAAGCATTCAGAGCATGAAGAGAGCTTTTTCAATTTTCTCAGCAATAATTAAAATCATGTGATACTAAATCCAGGACTTAGGAAAGTTTTCTAAACTTAATGACATATGTTTAGAAGCTTCTTTTGAACTTTTTCTTTCATTAATAGCAAATGACAAAGGTCCAGTGACATTGGCGAAACTCTTGGTAGAAGCTGCTGAAATACATGTGAAACAACATGGCATTAAACTAAAACACATTCCTTTGTTAGCAAATACTGTCAGAAGACCCACAGAAATCATTGCTTAAGATTTACTAAAACAAGTAGAAAAATAACTCAGTGTGGGAAATTTATCACAAAGTTGAATGAAATAGTTTTTTTAAACAATTCAGCTTATATTATTTGCTAGATTATTTCAATAATGAAATATAGAAACTACTTTTCTTTGAGTCAGTAATGGAACAAAAAATATATTACCAATATAAATGATTTACTTAAAAAAAGATGTTTTATGAAAAAAGTGTAAGTGGGAAGGATTCCTAAATAAGGTTATCCCACATGTAAAATTTAAGCCATTCCAAGAAAGAAAATTGAAACCAAGGTACAAAAAGTGCTACAGAGTCAAGAATGCAATTCTAATTAAAGCAAGATATTTCAAATAGTGTAGAATATTTATAATATCTTGAAATGAGATAGGAAGTGAGCATGAAAACATACTGTACCTCACAGATATTTCCAGTTATTGTGACAAAATATTTAAAAACTGCTGATATTCAGCATGACAGGCATTTTTTATTCATAAAAACACTAATAATCCCTTAAAAGTTTAACGATTAGTAAGAAAGTAACCTCTTTTCAAATAAACGTCATTAAAAAAAGAAACACACTGGCAGACCCAACTTCCCTATCAGTTTCCTTCACCACTGCATGATTCACCTCTTTCTCCTTCCAGGTAGCATTAGATGCAATGTCTGCAGCAGACATGAGCAGACCAAACATGGAGGTGAGGGTCTCTACATTATGAATGTGAAAGTAAAAATGCAGAGTCCATGACCCTTATGAAACTAGTTGAAGCCCATTTTTTAAAGCGCATTTTGATCCATTTATTTAAAAATATAAAAATGTGACACTCCAAATTAGTTACAAGAATAACTGACTGTCATCAAGGAAGATGGAAATTTACTAGCCTTGTTTCAGCTGAAAAACCTCTGCTTGATTCATAGATTGGACTGAGAAAAGTTAATACTATGATTTAATAAGTGTTGTTAAAGATGTTCCTGTTCCACTTGTACCTACATATTTCTGTCAGATTAGTGTTTCAACTATAACAGACATTAAACCAAATAACCAAATGAAATGAACTTGGAAATAAACCTTCTAATTACTGCCTTTTCTTAAATAAGACATAAAAAATAATGACACATTGACATTGCTCTCACTAAAAAGTTAATCATAACAGCAAAGGCTTTTGTACTGTACCATTAATAAATAAAATTTTAAATCATTTTAAAATCTTGTTCATGCTTTTATCATTCTTTATTATGTCTGTATTTTACAAGAGACATAGTATTAATACATATGTATATGTATAAAATTTTTAAATAAAATATATTGGGGTTACTTGCTCAAACACATATTTTTTCTAACAAGATAGTAAATCAAGAAGTTCAGAGACTATTACACTAGTGCAGAGGCTGACAAACTTTCTATAAAGGATCAGACAGTAAATGTTTTAGGCTTTGTGGGTCACAGGGTCTTTATCACAACTATTCAACTCTGCAGTTGTAACACAAAAGGAGCCACAAATGATATATAAACAAATGGCTATGGCTGCATTCAAAAATATTTATACACACTGAATTTTGTATAATTTTCATGTGCCCTGAAACAGTCTTCTTTCAATTTTTTTCAGCAATTTAAAAAATGTAAGGTTAAAACCTTTTTTCAAATTATTCTTAACTTCTGAGCCATACAAAATAAAATCCTAGAGGAAGGGATACAGTATTTGTCACCTTTATTTTCCCCTGGACCTAACAAAGTATCTGGCATTCAGTGGAGAGATGTCAAATAAACTTTTCCATTTTCTTTTCATTTTAATTTAATTTCTTTTAATTTTCCAATTTTCTTTTAATTTCTTTTTTCTTTGTAATTATTAAAAATAATTACACGCTATATCCTGCCATATCACCCCTATCAGAACATAAGTTTCTTGACAGCAGGAGATTCCCTTGAGCACTTCTCTGCTCTTTTTTCCTCAAAGCTTAGAACATTACCTGGCTACAGAAGGCATTAATAAACTAAATTGTTCAAGCTCTGAGAATGCTTTACTACCAAAAAATACTGAAAACTCATTAAGTGACATGGGGTTTCATAGTATATTCCAGTCTTCCCTGTTTCCTCCCAGAGCTCCTGCACTGGGTTAAGCACCCACAGTAGCCTATTCACAGGTGTCCTACTACTATTGAAACCATTTTTGTACTT
Source organism: Ailurus styani (assembly GCA_002007465.1). Classification (NCBI taxonomy): domain Eukaryota; kingdom Metazoa; phylum Chordata; class Mammalia; order Carnivora; family Ailuridae; genus Ailurus; species Ailurus styani. The sequence continues at coordinate 115,336 of LNAC01001510.1, read as the reverse complement.
TCTTCTCTCCCTGACCAAACTCTAAGTTCTATGAGGGCAGTGGAGGTACTACATTTATCTTTGTACCTCCAACATGCAGCAACTTGGAACACTGCACATATAAAAAAAATGGTTGTGGAGGCGCCTGGGTGGCTCAGTTGGTTAAGCATCTGCCTTCAGCTCAGGTCATGATTCCACCGTCCTGGGATTGAGCACCGGCATCCCTGCTCAGTTGGGAGTCTGCTTCTCCCTCTCCCTCTGTCTCTCCCCTGACTCATGCTCTCTCTTGTTCCTTCTGTCTCTCAAATAAAATAAAATCTTTCAAAAAAAGATTGCTGTGGAAATACATTCCTAGCAATAAATACTAGTGGAACCTTTCAAACAAAAAATATGTTTTAAAAAGTATTTCTATGTACAAACCAAGAACAGAGGCAGTGAATTGTGACATTTACCAGCTACAACCAAATAAACTTGCAAAACCTAGTTCCTCTAAATCTTCTTTCTGGGACTCCTACCCTACTACTCCCTCAGTTGCAAACGTTGTTGAAAATTGTATTTGGTAAGCAAATTTAAAAGTGACTCATATTTAGTTATCTTTTTTAAAAATTTATAAATAAAAATTGGAGGGAGGGGCAGAGGGAAAGGGGGAGAGAGAATATCAAGCCAACTATGTGCTGAGCACAGAGCCTTATACAGGGCTCAATCTCATGAGCCTGAAATGCTCAATCTCATGAGCCTGAGATCATTCATGACCTGATCTGAAATCAAGAGTTGGACACTTAACTTACTGAGCCACCCAGGCACCCCTTAGTTACTTTTTAGACCTATTTACTGAGTAAGTTTTGTTCCTCCTTTACAAGCTCTTCTTAGAATCTATGTAAGAAAATAAAATGTATTTCTAGAAATGATGCTGGTGTTCTCTCAGTCTAATAATGTACAGTAAGGACACTGGAAATCTAAATGTAACCAATGGAAATTATGTGATCTAGACAATTTATAAGGCTCTAATCATTTCTGAAACTTATTTCCACAGCATATTATAGATTTTAAGATTTATTTTACCTATATTTTATGGTAATTTAACGATTAACTCAAATTATTAATGCTGACAGCAGTAAAAGGTTCTCATCCAAGCTAACTAACCTCTAAAAGACTAATGTTGGATAATAAAAAACCCAGGAGAGAGTCAGGGGAGAATAAGTACACTTGGGTTAAAGTATAACAACCTGGGGTCCAAAGTCACAAATTCTCTCTAAACTGATGAAAGCCAAAAGTGAGAGAACAAAAACTAAAAAGCTTTGGGGTGATTTATGGCAGTCCTAGCAGACAGAATATGGGCTAGATAATTTAGTATTTATTATATATTACTGTCATTAAAATATTCCAAAAATGCAAAATATATTAATATAAATGCTGAATAGAAACAAAGCACAAAACAAATTTGCATGTCGAATCATATATTAAAATGAGGTTGAAATGAAGTATGCCTACAAATTAATCAAAAATCATCACTAGCCTCATCTTTTGCATATGACAAAACTATTTAATTACCTTTGTTAGAACATAATCTATATGAATCCAGTGTCACCAATGTAAGTTGGACCTCTACTCAACAGAGCCTTCTGTTAGCTAACATAAGAAATAAAATTCCAACTTGAGTTTCCAAGAAGTCTCTATATGTCTTTTTTTTTTTTTAATTTTATTTTTATTATTTGCCCAAGGGGTACAGGTCTGTGAATCATCAGGCTTACATCTTTCACAGCCCTCACCAAAGCACAAACCCTCCCCAATGTCCATAACCCATCCACCCTATCCCTACCCTCCCACCCCCCAGTAACCCTCAGTTTGTTTTATGAGATTAGAAGTCTCTTATGGTTTGTCTATATGTCTATTTTTTAAGCTTAAAATGGAAACCCCCCTCTCCCCCTACTCCCCAAAAAAGAACTGCATACAAAACAGTAATAATACTCAAAAGGAAACACAAGTGTCCAGACTTATCTCTCTCCTTGTTTTAACTGCATTAATTCAGTTTGTATAAAAACAAGTTACCACTACTAAATATTTAATAGTCCTTAGGCAGTATACGCAGTGTGCAAAAACCAGTTCATTTATTCTCAAAGTACATGAAACTCAAAGGCCATGTAAGCTCAAAGGCCATGAAACTTAGAATATTGAATAATTATTCAATTATACCAGTATTAATTTACTTACAAAGTGGAAAGGAGGACATATTTCACCAATCTAATTAGAAGCAATACAAAATGATTCTGATTAAGATGAGAAAGGTTACAAATAAAATCTCATTCAAATTTGAATTAGGGTTAAAGATGATATCTAATACTAGTATAGTTCAGTCACTTTTACAGTTAGCAAAAAACAAAACAAAACAAAACAAAACTGTAGTGGCCGTATTGCTGTTTTGGTCCTACTTAGTAAAACATTTGAAAACATGACCCTGGGCAGAGGAGGGGAACAAGAATCTTAAAGAGCAAATATCATTTACTCCTGCTGCTAATTATAAAAATCATATAAAAACATGTGTTTTTCATTCTTGAAAGTTTTAACAGAAATGCTTCCTAATTTTCAATTAATACTCAGTGACTATAAGTAAAAAATTCGGTCTTACAAACTACTGAAGACATGCTGCTAACCAAGAGCATGTGCTTCATAAAAGAATCATCTATAACTTTCAAATTTGGAGCTTTAAAATCTGTCAGCAATAGCCATTGATACCATTATGCAAAAGATCTGTCTATAATTGTTTCACTGTATATCTACAATATGAAAAGTCACATACCAATGCATAAAATAGATATCAGAATCAATGGAACATTAGTAACTTAAAAATCCACTAGTAAAGTAAAATCTAACCACTCAGATCTTTCAGTTAACTGAACTTGTTGCATGATTTTACTTAGCGATAGTCAAGTGATTTTTAAAACAAGCTATTAATAAGAGTTATAGTAAACAGTTAATACTTAAAAATTATGTCCTATACTAATTTCAGATTTAACCCAATATCCCCTAATATCTACATCTATAATCCTCTACACTGAGAACTGCTATTGATAGATATGATTCTCAAGTATAGCAAGAGTTTCAATTATCAGAGTAAGACAGGATTATATTTGAATATTGTCTTTCATTATTAAAGCTTTTCACCAAAAGTCTTACCAAAATACACCATTACTGAGAAATTCCAAATAATAAATTTTATTAGCAGTTCTTTTGTACCTAAATTTATGTTCCAGCTCACCCGCTTACTAGCTTATGCAAGTTACAGAACCAGTTTCTTCAGACTCTCTCTTCGCTTCAATTTCCTTATCTAAAAATGGAGTAAAACTATGTCACCTACTTTGTGGCATTTTCATAAGAATCAACTGAAATAATATGTATAAACTAGTTACATGCCTGGCTAATAAATGCACAGTAAATGAAAGCTATGATAATTCATAAAATAACTTCTTCGCTGTAAATTAATTATGGTCAAACTGAAGTTAACACAGAAAATACATAATGTTCAATGTACAAGTAGACTTCTCTCAAAGAAGAGATACAATTCTTAAAAAATATTTATTGATCTTTTGGTTACTTTTATTCAAATCATATTTACCTAACTTCCTATTCTGAAATTCCCAATGGAAAGAAAAATACCCAATAGAGAAAATGTGGTTCTAAATTGTACCTCTCTTGGGCGCCTGGGTGGCTCAGTGGGTTAAAGCCGCTGCCTTCGGCTCAGGTCATGATCCCAGGGTCCTGGGATCGAGGCCCACATCGGGCTCTCTGCTCAGCAGGGAGCCTGCTTCCTCCTCTCTCTCTGCCTGCCTCTGCCTACTTGTAATCTCTCTCTCTGTGTCAAATGAATAAATAAAATCTTTTAAAAAATAAATAAATAAATAAATAAATAAATTGTACCTCTCTTTAAATCACATTTATGAATCCACAAGCAAATCTTTAAAAACATCACACATTTAAAGGGGAAAGTGGTAATATTCTCATTAAACATTAGAATATTCAAACCATAAAAGAGAAATGTTATAAAAAGTTTTAAAACACTGTAAACACTGTACACAAAAATTTAGGAACTAGGAAGAATCATTTTTGCCTAGGGCTACAATTATGATAAAGGCAGGTGCATGTCTGAAACAGAGTGAGCAAATGGGAAGAGTAGCCCATAGGAAGATATCAAAAGAGGTAAGGTGGGGATAAGATCATATAGAGCCTTATAGGGTATTGTAAATATACTTGCTTTTGTACACCAAGTGAAATAGGAGCCATGGGAGAGATGTGATAAGCCAACTGATAGGATATTGTTCAGGATTTAAATGGATAACATTTCTATATTGAAAATATACTGTAGAGGGTCATGGTGAAACATGGAGACCAATTAAGAGTTGTAGCCCTATAGTCCTACCTCTATTGTGGCAACCCAGGTAAGATTTCAACTAGTGTGGGACCAGTGAAGGTGATAAGAAATGGTCAGCTATTCCAAGTACCTTACTTTGAATGAAGAGTTAATGGGTTACAAAATGAATTAAAGGTAAGAAAAAATAGTAAAAGACAATTTCAAAGATTTTGGCCTGAGTAATTGATGGATATACCACCAGCTGAGAAGGGGAAGACACTGGAGGAGCAGGTTTGGAGGAGAATATCAGCAGTTCAGTTTTGAATACATTATTTTGGAGAACTCTACTGATCATCCAAGGTGAGACACTGATTTTGAAGTTTGATATATGAGTGTAGAGTTCAGACATGAAGACTAAGCTGGAGGTAAATTTGAGAATTGTGAGCACACAAATGGGATTTAAAAGCTCAGTACTGGTTGTAATTACCAAAGAAGATAATATAAAGAGAAAAAGATGTTCAAGCACTGATCCCTAGGCCTCTACTTTAAAGGCTGAGAACATTAAAAGGAATCAGCAAAAAAGATTGAAAAGAAGCCACCAAAGAAACAAGAGGAAAGCCAAATCAATGTTGGGCCTATGGAAGGGAGGAAGCATGTCAAATTGGAGAGAATGATTAACTGTATCAAATGCTACTGCTAGGTCAATTAAGATGTTTAATCTCTGTGGTAAGGCTGTCACTGACATCTTCTATTCTTTTCCCAATCCCAGTGAGTATCCTTATGATCATTGCTTTAAATTCTCCATCGGACATGTTATTTACATCTGTTTCACTTAGATTTGTAGACAAGGCCTTATCTTGTTCTTTCCTTTGGGATAAATACCTTCATCTTTGCATTTTCTCTAAGTGTCTTTTTCTCTGTCTTAGAAAATCCAGTTATGTCTCCTGTTCCTGCAAGAGGTCATGTAGTGTCCAAGGCCTGGAGCTTAAGGGAGTGTCTCTGGTGTGTTCTGGATGTACTCTGCTGTTGTTTTAGGGCACTCTATCCTTCAAGCCAGTATTTTGCAGAGGCCCATCTTGCCTGCTGTGGCCAGTGTTTGGTCCCTGGCTTGAATGTGGTGAGTTTAACCAGGTATGTTCTGGTCTGCTTATGAAATGAGTTTTGTCACCACCTTCACTGGAACTGAGGCCCTTTAAAACTCTGATCAGGAGATGTAGTGAGGTCAGAGGTTTATGCTAATCTTCTGGAGGTTAGGCCCACCATGCTGGTCCTGAAGCAATCCTGAGAAGGGTAGCTCCAATGGAGCACAGGTGGTGGTGCTTGGTGTAAGCAAATTATGTAGCCAGTGTTGGTGCTGTGTTGCTTCCAACAGTTGGCTCACTTTTTATGTTATGTGGGGGGAGGGGAATGGCTCTAGCCAGCTCCTTTGTTCCCAGAGAGGTATCTCAGTGAATGCTGCCTCTCAGGGGCAAGCTCAGAGGATAGCAAATAATTCCCATGCATTCCAGGTGCTCTTCAGATAGCTTTTTCCAAGCAATCTGTCGTTGGGTTGTTGCCTGCCTTCTCTCCAGGAGCAGGGTAGTGCCCTCAGGGCTCTATCCCAGCCAAGCTTACTGACCTTCAAAACTCCAGGCTTTAATCCCTACTGGTTGCACAAACTCATGAAACTCAGCCCCTCTTGTTTTCCAAAGCCAAGGGCTTTGGTGAAACATTCTCCATGTGCAACCCCCCATGCGCTTCTCTTTCTCTCAAGCCCTTCTCCAGACCAGAGTTCTCTCCCCTCCTCAGTAACTTTGATCCATTTTTCCCCTAAACCACATCTCTACACTTCCTACCTTCTTTGTTGTGGTCTCTTCTCTCCCTTTATTTGTAGACCTTATTCTGTCAGTCTCCAGGACAATTTCTGAGATATTTAGAATGATTTGATAGTTATCTACTTGTGTTCATGGGACGAGTTGAGCTTAGAGTCCTCCTACTCCACTGCCATCCTCTTCCCCTTGGAGGCACTGTTTCCCCTCTATGTTTTTTTTGGTTGTTGTTGTTGTTGTTTTGTCCTCTGTCTTCCCAACTCTATTTCATATACCCAATAAGATACCTTGTGTTGTTTCCAGCAAAGTGAAATTTGGCCTATTTTACTTCACAGAAACACAAATTAGTTAATTAAAAAACTGATTCAATGTGCCTAAGACTACAAAATACTAGAGAACACAAATAAAAAAGAGAACCCCTGCTTTCTGGAGCTCACTGTAGAAGTAAAAGGTTAGGATGTTTTAGTTCAAAAAAACAGATACTTCTGAAAATAGTTCTGTTTTATCAACAGGTTCCTGGTCTCCCTTTTACATGATCTAAACACAATCCATACAGACATACCTACTTAAAACCCCATGTTATTTTGAACACACAAATTTTTAAATTACAACAAAAATAGGGGTCTAACTTACCATCATTTTTTCAAAGAGATCCAGTACTTCCTTTTCTGACAAATTCAAAGATCGTTCATCATATAATGGCTGAGCTGCTGGAAACTCACTCATTGCAACTTGAGAATCAATAGGATGTTGAATAAGAGGTTTTTCTTTTTTGACGGTAGATTTTCTAAAACTTGTAATCCGGTCACGCTACAAAGAAAAAAATAAGAAACTCTAAGAGAGAAAGAAACCCAGTATCACAAATACAAGGTACTAAAACATCAAAATAGCACTTAGTATAATATATATCATTACTGTCTTTTGACAAAGTCTTAAGCAACAAGCTCCAGTTAGAGATTGTATAATTTTGAAAACCTGTAGTAGTTCCTCAGTCTCAGAAGTCTGAGGTGTGAAAAGCATTTCTGAAAAGTAAACCTTAGTACCTTATTTCTCCTTTACACAGTAAGTAGGTAAAAAAAGTCCTGCATCAAAGTCACGTGGTTATTTAAGGAAGAATGTATCTTTCATGGCACTTTTGAACTATGAGAAATAAAGAAAGGAAATAAAAAGACCCCAATATTCAATTCTAAGGGGGAAATTCCAGTAATGTTTCTCTCTTTCAGAGTTCCAAAAATTGTGACAAGTATCTATGGATACTTTGTCAGCATAGTGGTTGAGTATAATGGTTAAGAACATAGATTCTGAAGCCAGACTGCCTGGATTTGAATGCTCCTTTACCAGCTGAGGAACCCTGTGTAAATTACGTGTGCTGTTTCCTAATCTGTAAAATACAGATAACAAGGGGCATCTGGGTAGCTCTTTCAGGTAAGTGTCCAACTCTTGATTTTGGCTCAGGTCATCATCTAGGGGTCATGAGATCAAGCCCCATACAGGGCTCCACGCTCAGTGGGGAATCCGCTTGAAATTTTCTCTCTCTTTCTCTTAAATAAATAAAGTCTTTAAAATACAGTAACAAGTAACTATACCACAGAGTAATTCTGAGATTTAAATAAGTTGATATGTTTAGTGCACTTATCTGCTATTTATTATTATTGTTGCTGTTACTATTATTGCCCTTACTTTCTTTCCCTAAAAATTGGGAATAATAAGACATCACCTTTTCCATTTAATGGCAATGTTATCATACACAGATATATCTTATTCCTACAGATACTATTATAAAGAACTTGATGTTTTATGGATATTGACTCTGAAACTTTGATTCGATGCACAATCTCTAATACTTAGCTTGCTATTTCACATAAAGTGTATTAATGAGTCCAGGTACATGTAAACATCCCAATCTGTTTTAAACCACAAAACACTAGACCTCAGAAATTAGTAATGTCCATAAAACTGAAAGCAACTCAGTTTTATTCTGGTTTCTGTTAGAAAGCACATGCATACCATCAATTCATATTAAACAAGCACACATATTAGATGTGAGAACAGCAATTTTCACTACCATGTTACTGAGTCCTTATAAATTATTTCAACTATTACAATTATTACAAACTGCATCACAGAAGTCATTACAACAACTTAATTTTCTGTTAACTCCCCCCATAAAAAGAACATACTTTTCATTTTGATTCAAGGAACACTTTTTTTTTTAATTAAAAGCTGTATTTCAAAGGAAATACAAGCAGTTTTATGCAGCTTATTTAGGATTACAAAAATGATTTTAGTACATGGTTTCATATAAAGAGATTATATAAATCATAGTGTTTTAGAGCTGGGAAGAAATTTGAAAAATCATCTAGACCAACTCTCATTTCACAGAAAAAGTGACTCACTAAATTTATAAGTCCTGGTTCCAAGCCCAATGTTCACATTAAGATTCATCTCTTCAAATTATCTTGAACCATATTCCAATTTTCTTTTAACTCTTAGAGGAAAATTAAGTTGGTTTAGATATGTATTACATTTTCAAACAACTCAAAAAAAATATTAAGTAATCCCAAATAAGCTTGAGTACATATTCAACAGTCGAATTTCGCTAAAAAATATGGTGGACATAAAAACATTTAAATATGCAATTCACCATTAAATCAATGTTTCTCTGTACCTGTTACTTCACGTCACTTTTGCAGTGCTAGCTTTTTACTGAGTAGCATTATTTACATATATACTTTACTGTCCATTATGCCCTTCATTTCTATCTAGAAAATAGGCTTTTGCTTTCAGCTATAACTTAATAAGAAAATGAAGTTAAGCTATACAATTTTACCACCTTGAATCACTAATATTTTACATTATTTGTAATTTCATCAAGAAAAAATGGGTACTGCTTAAAATACTGTATTTTAAAAGTTTAGCTATAAAAAGGCACAGTTAAATATTAAGCCCATAACTTTTAATATGTTTTACTATGATAGCCTTGGGACGAAAATTTAAGAATTTTAAATTTAATAGTATATATATAACATAATAAATTTACCTTCCTTTCTACTTTAAATTAATTGCCTCCAATATTGATATTACTCTTTAACTTACTCACAGTTTACTTGGCTATCATAAAATTTAAAAATCTGTGTTTTCCAGAGTTAGATTTATATACAGACAAAAAAAAATTCTGGTTAAGGTATATAGTAGGATAATGTCAAAATTTTATTGAGCTCTCATACAATTCTTTAATATCCAAAAAAAAGGCACTCTTGAAAAATCTTCGATTTTACTATACTTTGTAAACATCTATATATATATTACATACGTCAATGCTTTAATGTCCACCCACTTTAGTAAAAAAGGCAACATGCATGAGTAACATAACAACATGCTACTAAGACCACCTTACCACATCATCTGCCAAAGTTTTTATTTGAATGTTCTATTAAAACCAAAAGGAAAAAAAAGAATTACCTGTCAGATAAGAGAAATTCATAGATCAAACAAATTAATAATTGAATGACACCCACTTATTTTATTAATTATGCTTAATCAAAAAGAATTAGCAAGTTTAATATATAACCAAATACATTTTTTATAAAAGGGAAAAAAAAACTCTTTAAGGATTAAATATGAAGATTTGGATGGGGGTGTCTATTTTTTTAAAGATGACTAGCAGGGTTCCAAAGTCATATCTGGATCAGACATCATTACCATAGTGCTCAAACATGAGAAAAAATATAGCAAAGTCTTAAGTCCTTTCAAGTTTTTTCAAAGTTTTAGAATGAATCGTATTTTTAAAATAAACTTTTAAAAATAGAAAAAAATGTCATATTTAATATTAATGAAATAAAATGAAACAGCTGAGTCTAGAATCCAGTTACATATGATAATTAAAGGACATCTTTATAAATATTCTAGATAAAACTGAATTAACGGATTCTGTTAATATATGTCCATTTCTCAAAAATTCCAAAACCTGTTTTTTCCATCTGGTTTTCTACTTCTGCTGAAAAGTACTTAAAATGGTGTATCCTAATTAATAAAATACAGTGGTTAATAAAAGCTACCATACAACAAAATGGGCACCTCTATTTGAAGAATTAGAGTACAGCAATATTAAAGTAAAAAAGCAACATTACAGTAATGTAAACAAAGTAATAATAATTTAGTAATCTTCCATGACTGAGAAGGTAATTCAAGATCTTACAAAAACATATGATCAGCACGAAGGGCAATTATTATAAGTATGTTGAAATTCTAATTAAAACTTCTGATTTGTGGGCTCCTAAGTGGCTCAGTCTGTCTTCGGCTTGGGTCATGATCCCAGGGTCCTGGGATAGAGCCCCACATCCAGCTCCCTGCTCAGCGGGAAGCCTGCTTCTCCTTCTCCCACTTCCCCTGCTTCTATTCCCTCTCCCGCTGTCTCTCTCTCTCTGTCAAATAAATAAATAAAATCTTTAAAAAAATAAAAATAAAAATTGTGATTAGGAAGGAAAGAGATTTTTAAAAATCACCAGTTGAGAACTAAAATTAATCTTTCTGCCACAACCTACATATTTATGTCTTACAACAGAAGCTGAATGATGTGCACCAAGGTGGTCAAGCTTGCTCACATCCCTTTTTACTAAGAAAAATGTGGTCATTCCATTGGTAAGGAGAATTCATTATGAGTTCTAAATAAGTGAGAATTATCTGGTCTCAGAATCTCATGAAATTGTCTTCAAACACCACCAACCAAATGCTGTAAAGGATAATCCTCCTCAGGATCAGCTGGGACAAATACACTATTATATGTATAGTTCTTTTTCTAATTTTAATCCCTCAGGATTGATTGTTAATTGATTCCCTCAGGAACCTATACTTCTACATGTACTATGCATTCACATACCCCAATCAAATTTTATTGCCTAGGGAAAAAAAAGAAAGGGAAATATTCATATGAGAACTGATGCCACTTTAAGAGAGATTATTTACCATAGGACTCTTTTTACATATTTCTTCTTTAATATTCATACTGAGTGAAGGAAAATCATTATGGACAATGACAAGTTTCGCGATTGCCTGTAATGTAATATCAAAGTGAGAAATATCAAATTCTCAACTACCATGCAACCATCCAGGTATGTACCTCTCCACCTGTGTCTTAGTAGGCAGATTATATATATTTCTTCAAGCAATTACTTTTTTTCTTTCTATCTTTTGGGGATACAAACTCAAAAATACATCTGTACCTTAAAAGTGAGAATGTAAATTAAGGGAAACTGCAATTTTATTTAGTGAACTTATCTACCTTAAGGTACAAATATATCTGAAATGCTTTAAATTTTTACGTCCATGCAATGTATGGTGACAGTTTGATCATGGGAGACGGAAATAGAAAAAAAATATTGTTAGTAATATTTCCACTTTATCTTAAGGGAAGAAATTTGAGTTTTCTTCTCTAACCCCACTTGCTTTTTTTTTTAAATTAACTTTTTTGTCCTCATTTAATCACACAGTATGGAGTTACAGAATATTAAAGGTAGATGGAATTTAAGATAATCTGGTCAAAACCATTCATTTTACAAATTATGAAACTGAAACTTGAAGAAGCTAAGTGACCTGAGCAGGACCACAGATCTATCTAGTTATGACTACATACTAAGACCACAGATCTATATAATTATGACTACATACTAACTCTCAATCAACATATAAACTTTTCAGTTAGTATAATCAAGATCTAGAATATTAAGATTGAATTACTAAATTGAAACAGTTCATGGTAATCTCAAATTCACAAATACCCCTTACTTCCCATCATTACCCAGGAAGCAAAGAGCATTCCCCTGGCACCCAAAGTCCTTGCCAACAAATCTGACATGTCCTCAACTAGAACGTACATGTGGCTAATTGGTTATAAATCACATTAAATGTATAGGAAAATGAATTCTTAAATTTTACCTTCCTAATTACTTCTAAATACTGCCACAATTCTAAGAGCCAAAGTGATTCTCTAAGCTTTCCAGGACAATAGCAGGAGGAAAAATGAGTATACAATTAATAACCCAGTGGAAATACTCCATGAGCACAAAGGGGTAAAAATGCAGTTTCAGAGGATCAGGACGGACTTTCAAAAAGGAGGTAACATTTATGTTAATGGCACTATCCACATTCCATTTACCCAGGGTTAAGAATTCCATGTCACTCCTTCATTCCCTATACTCAAGCAGCTGTCAAGTCCCACAGTATACGTTCCTCAATTTCTTCTTAATTTGTGCACAAACGATCCCATTTTAGATTCTACTCCCTGAAAACTGCCTCCTAATAATTACCTTTGTTTCCATTCTCTCCTCATTGCCAAAGCAATCTTAAAACAAAAACCCAGTTCAAGCCATCATCGCCTCTTACCTAGATTTCTGTAATAACATCCTACTCTGTCCCCTGGTTCCACCTTTACCATCCCAGTTAATTTTGAACATATTTAAGTGATACTGGTAAAATCAAATTCAGATTATGTTACTTCTTTGCTCAAAATGTTCCAACAGAAGGGGAGGGGGGCAAGATGTAGCAGGAGCAGGGGACCCTATTTCAGTGGCCCCTGAATTGAGCTGGATATCTACCGACCACTCTAAACACCCACAAAATCAGCCGGAGATGTAAGAAGATATAACCAGATCTATACCAGCAGAATACTTCCAGCAGCTGGTTTTGAGGTATGAACTGGGGAGCCACGATTCTGCAGGCAGATATCAGAAGATAAACGGCAGGAGGAAGGAGCCTCTGGGATCCAGTGCTGCTGGAGAGCAAAAGCCTCCCACGCTGGAGACCAGCCACAGTCTCGCAGACCGTAGCAGCGAAGAAAGGACTTTAGGGCAACCCCCCAGACTGAAACCCGGAGCTGCAGAGGCATGCATGTGAACTGCGGGCGGCTGGCAGTTTTAGAAGCACAAAGGGCAGAGAAGTGCCTAGACATGGAAGCAAGGGCTGGGAGTGCTGCTGTGGGGTGCACAACCCAGGACACTGTGGTTTTTAGCAGCACAGACAAAAACACAGTAAGTGTGGCCTAAAGGGCTTTCTGGAGAACAGACTGCATTCTCTCTGTTCTGAGACAGAGGTCTGGTTACAATACCATCACTTCTGCTCTGACTATTGGAAGACACACAGAAAGCCACCAGGGAAAGCTGCCAGAGAACAAAAGCCCCACAAAACCAGTTTTCATTGAGCCCATTCCGAACCCCCCCAACAGGGGGCAGGGCAACACTACACAAACAGGGTTGCCTGAGTAACAGCGCAGTAGGCCCCTCTCCCAGAGACAGGTTGGAAGAACAAGAGGCTAACAAGGCTAAGGTCCCTATAAAACAGGAGCATCTTGCTTGGGTTGTGGTCAACAGTTTGGACTCTGTACATTCCCTCAACCACCCCTCACCAGAATGACTAGAAGGAGGAACCCCCAACACAGGAAAAATTCAGAGACTATGACCTCTGCCACAGAACTAAAGGATATGAATATAAGTAAGATGTCAGAAACAGACTTCAGGGTAACAGAGAGACAATAACTACATTGGAAAAACCAAAGGCAACATAGATTCTCTAAGGGCAGAAGTGAGAGTTAATCTGGCAGAATTTAAGGCTATTAATGAGATCCAACCTAATCCAGATACTCTTAACAGCTAAGGTAAATGAGGCAGAAGAATGAATTAGTGATCTAGAAGACAAACTCACAGAAAAGGAACAGGAGGAGGCCTAGAACAAACAGCTTAAAATCCATGAAAACGGAATTAGAGAAATAAATGACACCATGAAACATTTCAATGTCAGAATTACTGGGATCCCTGAAGGGGTGAAGAGAGAGAGGACTAGAAGATATATTTGAGAAAATCATAGGCAAGCACTTCCCTAATCTGGGGAAGGAAATAAGAATTCGTGGCCTGGGGCGCCTGGGTGGCTCAGTCGTTAATCGACTGCCTTCGGCTCAGGTCATGATCCTGGGGTGCTTGGATTGAGCCCTGCATCGGTATCCCTGATCCGCTAGAAGCCTGCTTCTCCCTCTCTTACTCCCCCTGCTTATGTTCCCTCTCTCACTGTGTCTCTCTCTGTCAAATAAATGAATAAAATCTTAAAAAAAAGAAAAAAAAAAGAATTCGTGTCCTATAGGCAAAGAAAATACTCCGCAAGATCAAGGAGAGCAGACCAAAGTCCAGGCATGTAAAAGTGAACCCCATGAATCTTAAAACCAGGGAAAACATCTTAAGGGCAGTTACATGGAAGAGATTCCTTACCTACAAAGGGAGGAAAACCAGAACAACGTCAGACCTGTCCACAGAGACCTGGCAAGCCAGAAAGGGCTGGCAAGACATATTAAGGGTACTAAATGAGAAAAACCAAAAAATCTTTATCCAGCAAGGCTGTCATTTATACTGGATGGAGTGAGTGATAAGCAATATGTGACCACTATGTCAGCCCTGCAAGAAATATTAAGGGGGTGGGGGGGCGGCTGGGTGGCTCAGTGGGTTAAAGCCGCTGCCTTCAGCTCAGGTCATGATCCCAGGGTCCTGGGATCGAGGCCCACATCGGGCTCTCTGCTCAGCAGGGAGCCCGCTTCCTCCTCTCTCCTCTCTCTCTGCCTGCCTCTCTGCCTACTTGTAATCTCTCTCTCTGTCTCAAATGAATAAATAAAATCTTTTAAAAAAAATAAATATTAAGGGGGATTCTATAAAACAAGAAAGACCCCCATGGTTAATATAGAAGAGTAATATACAGAAATATACAATCCATAGAAACAAGGACTTCACAAGCAACATGAAAATAACATCATATCTTTCAATAATCACTCTCAAAGTGAACGGCCTAAATGTTCCCATAAAATGACACAGGGTTGCAGATTGGATAAAAAGATAGGACCGATCCATATGATGGGTACAAGAGACTCACTTTGAACCTAAAGATACATCTGGACTGAAAGTAAAAGGATGGAAAACCATTTTCTATGCCAACGGACCACAAAAGAAAACTGAGTTAGCAATGCTTATCTCATACAAGACAAATTAGATTTTAAGCTAAAGACTGTAGTCAGAGATAAAGAAGGACACTATATCATTCTTAAAGGATCTATCCAACAAGAAGATCTAACCACTGTAAATATCTATGCCCCCAACATGGGAGCGGCCAACTACATAAGACAACTGTTAACCAAAATAGAGACATATTTATAATAATACATTAAATGTACAGGGCCTTAACACTCCACTCCCAGCAACAGACAGATCATCTAAGCAGAAAATCAACAAAGAAACAAGAGCTTTGAATGACACACAGGACCAGATAGCCCTCATAGATATATACAGAACATTCCACCCTAAAACAACAGAATAATCGTTCTTCTCGAGTGCACATGGAACCTTCCCCAGAAGAGACCACATACTGGGTCACAAATCAAGTCTCAACTGATACCAAAAGACTGAGATTATTCCCTCCATATTCTCAGACCACAATGCTTTGAAACTGGAACTCAACCACAAGAAAAAGTTTGAAAGAAACTGAAACACTTGGAAACTAAACACCATCCTACTCAAGAATGTTTGGATCAACCAGGAAATCAAAGAACTTAATGAATTCATGGAAACCAATGAGAACAAAGACACATCAGTCCAAAACCTATGGGATACGGCAAAGGCAGTCCTAAGGGGGAAATACATAGCCATCTAAGCCTCACTCAAAAAAAAAAAAATCCCAAATATACAAACTATCTTTACACCTTAAAGATCTGGAGAATCAACAACAAATTAAAATAACCCATGCATGAGAAGGGAAATAATTAAAATTAGAGCAGAGATCAATAAATTAGAAACCAGAAATACAGTAGAACATATCAATGAAACTAGAACCTGGTTCTTTGAAAGAATTAATAAGATCGATAAACCACTAGCCAGACATATCCAAAAGAAAAGAGAAAGGACACAAATTAATAAAATTATGAATGAAAGGGGAGAGATAACATCTAACACCAAGGAAATAGAAGCAATCATCAGAAATTATTATCACACCTATATGCCCTATATGCCAATAAGTTAAGCAACCTAAAAGAAATGGATTCATTCCTAGAAACCTACAAACTTCCCAAACAGAAACAGGAAGAAAGTGACAACCTGGATAGACCAATAACCAACCAGTAAAGAGATTGAAGCACTGATCAAAAACCTCCCAAAAAACAAAAGTCGAGGACCTGATGGATTCCCTGGGGAATTCGATCAAACATTCAAAGAAGAAATAATACCTATTCTCCTGAAGCTTTTTCAAAAAATAGAAACAGAAGGAAAACTTCCAGATTCTTTCTATGCAGCCAGCATTACCTTGATCCCCAAACCAGGCAAAGACCCCATCAAAACAGGAGACCTTCAGACCAATATCCCTGATGAATGTGGATCCCAAAATCCTCAACAAGATCCTAGCTATTAGGATCCAATAGTACATTTAAAGGATTATCCACTACAACCAGGTGGGATTTAATCCCTGGGATGCAAGGGTGATTCAACATTAACCAATCAATCAATGTAATAGAACAAATTAATAAGAGAAGAGAGAACCACATGGTCCTCTCAATTGATGTAGATAGAGCATTTGACAAAATACAGGATCCTTTCCTGATTAAAACTTTTCAGAGTATAGGGATACAGGAAACATTCCTCAACTTCATAAAATCCATCTATGAAAAACACAGTGAATATCATTCACAATGGGGAAAAACTGAGAGTCTTTTCCTTAAGATCAGGAACATGACAAAGATGCCCATTCTCACCACTATGGCTCAACACAGTACTAGAATTCCTAGCAACAGCAATCAGACAACAAAAAGACACAAAAGGTATTCAAACTGGCAAAGAACAGGTCAAACTCTCTTCACAAATGACATGATACTTTATGTGGAAAACCCAAAAGACTCTGCCCCCAAATTACTAGAACTCATGCAACAATTCAGTAATGTGGCAGGATACAAAATCAACGCACAGAAATCAGTTGCTTTCCTATACACTAACAGAGTAACTCTAGAAAGAGAAATTAGAGAAACAATTCCATTTACAATAGCATCAAAAATCATAAGATACGTTGGAATAAACCTAACCAAAGACATAAAGGATCTATACTCGAGGAACTATAGAACACTCAAGAAAGATATTGAAGAAGACACAAAAAGATGGAAAAACTTTCCATGCTCTGGATTGGAAGAATAAACATTGTTAAATTGACTATGCTGCCCAGAGCAATCTGTACTTTCAACACCATCCCATTCAAAATGCCATCAGCATTTTTCAAAGCACTGGAACAAACAATCCGAAAATTTGTATGGAACCAGAAAAGACCCCGAATCACCAAGGAAATGTTGAAAAAGAAAAACAAAGCTGGGGGCATCACGTTGCCTGATTTCAAGCTATATTACAAAGCTCTGGTCACCAAGAGAGCATGGTACTGGCACAAAAACAGACACACAGACCGATGGAACTGAACAGAGAGCCCAGATATGGACCCTGAACTCTATATTCAAATAATCTTCA
Source organism: Ailurus styani (assembly GCA_002007465.1). Lineage (NCBI taxonomy): Eukaryota > Metazoa > Chordata > Mammalia > Carnivora > Ailuridae > Ailurus > Ailurus styani. The sequence goes on along the minus strand of LNAC01001510.1, from coordinate 97,682 downwards.
ACAAAGCAGGAAAAAATATCCAATGGAAAAAAGAGAGTCTCTTCAATAAATGGTGCTGGGAAAACTGGACAGCTATATACAGAAGAATGAAACTCAACCATTCTCTTACACCAAACACAATGATAAACTCAAAATGGATGAACAACCACAATGTGAAAACAGAAATCCATCAACTCTAGAGGAGAACATAGGCAGTAACCTCTTCCACATGGGCCATACCAACGTCTTTCAAGACATGTCTCCAAAGGTAAGGGAAACAAAAGCAAAAATGAACTTTTGGGACTTCAGCAAAATAAAAAGCTTCAGCACAGCAAAGGAAACAGTCAACAAAATAAAGAGGCAACCCAAGGAATGGGAGAAGATATTTGCAAATGACACTACAAAGAGCTGATATCCAAGATCTATAAAGAACTTCTCAAACTGAACACCCCAAAAACAAATAATCTAGTCAAAAAATGAGCAGAAGACATGAACAAACACTTCTCCAAAGAAGACATACAAATGGCTAATAGACACATGAGAAAATGCTCATCATAATTAGCCATCAGGGAAATTCAAACCAAAATCACGTTGAGATACCACCTTACACCTGTTAGAATGGCAAAAATTGACAAGGCAGGAAACAACAAATGTTGGCAAGGATATGGAGAAAGGGGAACCCTCTTCACTGTTGGTTGGAATGCAAGGTGGTGTAGCCACTTTGGAAAACAGTGTGGAGATTCCTCGAAAAATTAAAAATAGAGCTACCCTATGACCCTGTCATTACACTACTGGGTATTTACCCCAAAGATACAGATGTCGTGAAGAGAAGGGCCACATGCACCCCAATGTTGATAGCAGAAATGTCCACAATAGCCAAACTGTGGAAAGAGCAGAGATGCCCTTCGACAGATGAATGGATAAAGAAAATGTGGTCCATATACACAATGGAATATTATTAGCCATCAGAAAAGATGAATACCCAGCTTTTGCATCAACATGGATGGGACAGGAGGAGATTATGCTGAGTGAAATAAGTCAAACAGAGAAAGTCAATTATTATATGGTTTCACTTATTTGTGGAACATAAGGAATAGCATGGAGGACATTAGGAGAAGAAAGGGAAAAATGAAGGGGGGAAGTCGGAGAGGGAGATGAACCATGAGAGACTATGGACTCCAGGAAATAAACTGAGGGTTTTAGCAGGGAGGGGGGTGGGATGATGGGTTAGCCCAGTGATGGGTATTAAGGAGAGCAATACTGCATGGAGCACTGGGTATTATATGCAAACAATGAATCGTGGAACACTACATCAAAAACTAATGATGTACTGTATGGTGACCAACATAATTTATAAAAAATAAAAGAAAAAAGAAAAAAATTAAAAATTAAGAAATTAAAAAACTTTCCAAGAGCTAATTTCACTACAAGCATATGTCAAAATCCTTACAATGGTCTATAAGGCCCTCCTGATCTGTCCTCTCTCTAGATCCCTCTGACCTCATCTCCTATTACTATCCCTTTAATTCCTTCAGCTCCAGTCACAGTGACCACCTCACTGTTCTTCAATAATGCAGTCAGTCACATACACTGACTCTTCCCTCTGCTGGCAATGCCCTTTCCCATTTCCATATTTCCATATTCTTTACTCCATTATCCCTCCTTTGGGAGTTTTTGCTCAGTGAAACCCAATCTGTCCATCCTATTTAAATGGATACAAAGAGGTTAGAAGATGGCTGTAGAGTAGAGGACCCTAGGCTTGCCTTGTCCAATTAATACAACTAGATAACTATCGAATCATCTCAACACCCCAGAAATTGACACAAAAAGTAACAGAACAAACTCTACAACTAAAGGAAGATAAGAGGCCACATCAAAGAAAGTAGGAAGCGCAGAGACACAGTTTGGGAGAGAAACAGATCTTAGCCACTGCAGTGGGGAGGGAGCTGTGTTCACAGAGAAAGGCAAGAGACAGACTCATACGCAGGGGAGCACATGGGGAAAACAAATCCCTCTAACAACTGGCTTAGAATGTGAGAGGGGTAAAATTTCAATTTCATGACTTCTGACAAGCTATAGTGCTTAAAGCCTGTAGTTTTAAATGTCAGTGGGCTTAACTGTGGTAGAGCCTCAAGAGCACTTGGTCTCCTCTTGAAGAGAAGGCAGGCAAAAGACCTGCAGACATACAGCATGGAACCAGCAATCTGAAGGCCAACTGGGGCACATGGTTGGGAGGTTATGTGCTCATTTTAGAATGCATCCCAGAGAAGCAGTATTCTCAGAGGAACCCTCCAGGAACAAAGAAACTGCCATGTGCCATATCCCTCCACTGCCTATCTTCATAAGCACATGCCCACCTGTGGGAACCAACACAATGCCAATACTCACTTACACCAAACCCTGCCCAACATACCCTGGTGGAACCACACTTCCGGAAGTGCCAGATTCACTTGCCTCAGAGGTAGCACTGCGGGCCTCCTAACCTAGAAGAGTAGTCCAACCCCTGCTCACACTGCATTTCCTGACTTGGGAAATTTGCGGAGTCTCGGTTTCGGCAGCAGAGGCAATGAGCAGACCAGAGCACACCTAGTCAAAATGGGCCACGTTCAGTCCAGGGACCAGACACTGCTCACAACAGGCCAAGACAGTCTCTGCAGACAACTGGCCCGAAGGATAAAGTGGCCAGCACAAAATAGCACAGCACATGCAGCCCACATTGAGGACAATCCCAAAAATGCCAAGCCCTGGGAAATAGGGGAAACCACACAGCAGGACACTATAGAATCTCTTCTTCATAAGGCCATTACCACAAGAACAGGAGACATAGTTGATTTTCCACAACACAGAGAAACAGAGACTTACACAAAATGAGAAGACAGAGAAATTTATCCCATATGAAAGAACAGGACAAGGCCACAACCAGATACCAGGTGAAACATAAATAACATGCCTCATGGAGTATTTAAAGTAATCATCATAAGGATACTCAGGTGGCTTGAGGAAATAGTGGAAGACACGAGTGAGACCTGTAACAGAGACAAGGAATAACAGCAGAGATAATGGAACAAATGAACTGAGAACATACTTGCTGGAATGAAAACCAGGCTAGAAAAAGGTGAGGAAGAAATTAATAACCTAGAATGCAGAGTAATGAAAAATAACCAACCTGCACATAAGGGAGAAAAAAGAATTGTGCAAAATGAGAATAGATTTAGGGAATTCAGTGATGCCTTCAAACATAGTAACATTTGTAGTATAGAGTCTGAGAAGAAGACAGAGAAAAGGGGACAGAAAATTTATTTGAAGAAACAAAATTAAAACAGTTAATAACAAACATAAAGGAATGAATCAGTAACAATATAATAACAGTAGGGGACTTAAATACCCTACTTATATCAAAGGACAGATCATCTAAACAAAAAATCAACAAGGAAACAATGGCTTTGAATGGCACTTTGAAAGACATGGATCTAACATATATTTAGAACATTTCATCCTAAAATGAAGAATACACATGCTTTTCAAGAGTACATGGAAAATTCTCCAAGATAGACAATATGTAGGCCACAAAACAAATCACAACAAATTCAAGACTGAAGGCATACCATGCATCTTTTCCAACCACAATGCTATGAAACTAGAAGTCACCCACAAGAAAATAATCTGGAAAGCTACAAATATATGCTACTAAACAATGAATAGGTCAACCAGGAAATAAAAGAAGAAATTAAAAAGTACAGAGAAACAAAGGAAAATGAAAACACAATGGTTTAAAACCTCTGGAATGCAACAAACGTGGTTCTGAGATGGAAGTTTACAGCAATACCAACCTATCTCAAGAAGCAAGAAAAATCTCAAACAACCTAACCTTACACCTGAAGGATCTAGAAAAAGAACAACAAACAACCTAAAACCAGCACAAGGAAAAAAAATTAATGAAGATTAGAGCTGAAATAAATCATATAGAAACTGGAAAAAAAACAATAGAACAGATCAATGAAAACAGGAGCTGGTTCACTTAAAAAACAAACTGATAAACCTCTAGCCAGGCTTATCAAGAAAAACAGAAAGGACTCAAATAAATAAAATCACAAATGAGAGAGAAGAAATAACAAACAAAACCAGAGAAATACAGTTATAAGAGAATATTATGAAAAACAATATGCAAACAAATTGGACAACCTAGAAGAAATGGAAAAATTCCTAAAACCATATAAACTAACAAAAGTGAAATAGGAACAAATAGAAAATTTGAACATACCTATTACCAGCAATGGAATTGAATCAGTAATGAAAAAACCTTGCAACAAACAAAAGTCCAGGACCAGATGGCTTCACAGGTGAATTCTACCAAACATTTAAGGAAGAGTTAATACCTATTCTTAGAGTTAATATTGATTTATCTCAAATTATTCTAAAAAAAACAGAAGAGGAAGGAAAACATCTGAATTCATTCCAAGTACCCAGAATTACCCTGATATCAAAACCAGAAAAAGACACCACCAAAATAGAGAACTACGTGCCAATATTCCAAATGAACATAGATGCAAAAATCCACAACAAAATACTAGCAAACTGAATCCAACAATACATTAAAAAAATCATTCACCACGATCAAGTGGAATTTATTCTCAGGATGTAAGGGTAGTTCAATATTCAAAACTCATTAATGTGATCCATCACATCAATGAGAGAAAGGATAACAACCATATGATCATTTCAATAGATGCAAAAAAAAAAGCATCTGAAAAAATACAACATCTAGCCACATAAAGACCCTCCACAAAGTAGGTTTGGAGTGGACATACCTCAACATAATAAAGGCCATCTATGAAAAGCCCACAGCTAACATCACACTCAAAGGAGAAAAACAGAGCTCTTCCCCTAAGGTCATAACAAGACAAAGAAGTTCTCTCACCCCTTTTATAAAACACAGTACTACAGTTCCTACCCACAGCAAACAGAGAACAAAAAAGAAAAGGCATCAAAGTTGGTAAGGAAAAATTAAAAACTTTGCTATTTGCAGATGACATGATACTGCATATAAAACACCAACCAAAAAAACCCAAAACCTAAAAACCTGCTCCAGCAACAACAACAGCAAAAATACCAGAACTGATACATGAATTCAGTAGGGTTGCAGGATATAAAAATCAATGTACAGAAATCTGATATATTTCTATACTTAGGAAGAAGCAGCAGAAAGAGAAATTAAGAAAACAATTCCATTTACAATTGCATCAAAAATAATAAAATATATAGAAATAAGCGTAACCAAAGAGGCGAACGACCTATACTCTGAAAACTATAAAATGCTGATGGAAAAATTTCAAGATGACACAAAGAAATGGAAAAATATTCCACACTCATGGACTGGAAGAACAAATACTGGTAAAATGTCTATACTACCCAAAGCAATCTACAAATTTAATGAATCCCTAGCAAATACCAACAACGTTTTTCACAGAACTAGAACGAAGAATCCTAACATTTGTATGGGACCACAAAGGACTCCAAATAGCCAAAGCAATCCTGAAAAAGAAAAAACTGGGGGCATCACAATTCCAGACTTCAAGTTATATTACACTAAGCTGCAGAAATATAAGCAGTATGGTATTGGCACAAAAACAGACACATAAATGAAAAGAACAGAAGAGAAAAACTCAGAAATGAACCCACAACTATATGGTCAATTAATCTTCAACAAAGCAGGAAAGACTATCCAATGGGAAAAAGACAGTCTCTTCAACAAATGGTGCTGGGAAAACTGGACAACTACATGCAAAAGAATGAAACTGGACCACTCTCTTTTGCCATACAGAAAAATAAACTCAGTATATGTTAAGGATCTAAATGTGAGCTCTGAAACCATAAAAATCCTAGAGGAGAACACGGGCAATACCCTCTTTGACATCATTCATAACAACTTCTTCCTGGATAGTCTCCTGAGGCAAAGGAAACAAAAGCAAAAATAAACTATTGGAACTACATCAAAATAAAATAAAAGTTTTTACACAGCAAAGGAAAACAAAACTAAAAGATAACCTACTAAAGGGAGAAGGTATCTGCAAATGATATATCCAATAAAGGGTTAATATCTAAAATATATAAAGAACTGATACAAATCAACACTTAAAAAACAAACAATCCAATTTAAAAATGGGCAGAAGTCATAAACAGACATTTCTCCAAAGATGACATCCAGATGGCCAACACACACATGAAAAGATGCTCACCATCAACTCATCATCAGGGAAATGCAAATCAAAATTCCAATGAGATATCACCTCATACCTGTGAGAATGACTCAAATTAACAACACAGGAAACAACAGATTTTCACAAGAATGTAGAGAAAGGAGAACCCTCTTCACTGTTGGTGGGAATGCAAACTGGGGTAGGCACTGTGAAAAACAGTATGGAGGCTCCTCAAAAAGTTAAAAATAGAACTGCCCTGCCATCCAGCAATTACACTACTACAGTTTTACCGAAAGGATACAAAAATGTTAATTCAAAGGGATACAAGCAGGACACCCAGGTGGCTCAGTCAGTTAAGCGTCTGCCTTCGGCTCAGGTCATGATCCCAGAGTCCTGGGATCAAGTCCTGTATTGGGCTCACTGCCCAGCAGGGAGCCTGGTTTTCCTTCTGCCCCACCCCCTACTTGTGCATACATACACATGCACTCTCTCTCCCTCTCTCTCTAACAAATAAATAAATAAAGTCTTTTTAAAAAAAAGGATACATGCACCTGATGTTTATAGCGGTATTATTTACAACAACTAAATTATGGAAGCAGCCCAGTGTCCATCAATAGATGAGTGGATAAAGGAGTTGTGGTATACACACATACACACACACACACACACACACACACACACACACACACACACAGGAATATTACTCAGCCATAAAGAATGAAATCTTGCCATTTGCAATGACATGGATGGAGCTAGAGAGTATAATGCTAAGCAAAGAAAGACAAACACCGTATGATTTCACACATAAATGTAACTTAAGAAACAAAGCAAATAAGCAAAGGAAAGAGAGAGAGAGAGAGAGAGACAAACCAAAAACAGACTCTTAACTATAGAGAACAAATTAATGGTTACCAGAGAGGAGGTGCAGGGGGTGAGGGGGAGCCTGAGTGAAATAAGTGACTGGGATTAAAGAATAAACTTATCATGATGAGCACTGAGCAGTATACAGAATTTTTGAATCACTATACTGTACACCTAAAATGAATGTAACATTGTATGTTAATTGTACTTGAATTAAAAAAAGATGTTTGTAAAAATGACAAAATAATCTGATTCACAAAAAATAAAAGTACACAAAAATTCTTTAGAATACATTAATAAAATAAAGTACTGGATAAATTACAATTAAATTATCTTCAATAGAAAATAAATTATTTCCACCACACAACTGTCTTTATATATTAATCAAAAAAAAAACATACAAAAGGAGTTGAGAATAGCAAAAAACAAAAGAAACAGTTCAGGAAACTGTAAAGAGCTGTTCGACAAGATTAAGCAGTCATTTTTATGTAAATGAAACTGAAAACATATTTTTAAATGGCTGTATTAAAATAAATTTTCATCTATACTTGTAGTGAGCATAATATAAGAAATTGAACCACTATGTCGTACACCTAAAAATAATGTAACACTATATGTCAACTATACTCAGTTAAAAAAATTTTTTTAAAGATTATCCTAGGGCACCTGGGTGGCTCAGTTAAGCGGTTTAAACCATGCCTTCAGCTCAGATCATGATCCCAAGGGTCCTGGGATCGAGCCCCGTGTCAGGATCCCTGCTCAGCTGGGAGCCTGCTTCTCCCTCTCCCTCTGCTGGCCGCTCCCTCTGCTTGTGCTATCTTTCTCTCTCTCTCTCTTTCTCTCTGTCAAATAAATAAATAACTTAAAAAAAAAAGACTATCTGAAATTTTTTTTCATTCATAATGATGTTCTATAGGGACAAGCTCTCAAATTTTATCTGAATGTGATTTATATAGATACATCCATCTCTCTCTCACACATGACATGTAAGCAGACATTATAGATTTTAACCCTGTGTACGAACTATAGAGCTACTATACAGTTAAAAATCTTTTAAGAGGGCATCTGGGTGGCTCAGTGGGTTAAAGCCTCTGCTTTCGGCTCAGGTCATGATCTCAGGGTCCTGGGATTGAGGCTCGCATCGGGCTCCCTGCTCAGCAGGGAGCCTGCTTCCCCCTCTCTCTGCCTGCCTCTCTGCCTCCTTGTGATCTCTCTCCCTCTGTGAAATAAATAAATAAAATCTTTAAAAAAAATCTTTTAAGCAAAAATTACCAAAAAAACACCCTGTATTAGAGTCATATCCCTGAATTAAGAGCACTGATTGAAGTCATTTTAATAAGGTTTTTTTAAAGATTTTATTTATTTATTTGACACAGAGAGAGAGATTACAAGTAGGCAGAGAGGCAGGCAGAGAGACAAGGAGAGGAGGAAGCAGGCTCCCTGCTGAGCAGAGAGCCCGATGCGGGCCTTGATCCCAGGACGCTGAGATCATGACCTGAGCCGAAAGCAGAGGCTTTAACCCACTGAGCCACCCAGGCGCCCATTTTAATAAGTTTTTATTGTGCAAATCAAATGGTAATAGTCACTAGGATGAGGGCATACTGCACCAATAAATATAGTGACCATATATTTCCATTAAAATCAACTCTGGAAAAGCAGTAAACTTGCACTTAGTCAAGCAATTAGAGTTTATTAAACTTCATTTGTGATCAATTATATTAAATATAACTTAGTACAATATTATAGGTATTGTATAATTTTAAAAGTATCACTCCAGAGTCTCAATCTCTAAAGAGAAATGGTGGATTTACTTATAAACCCTAATGTTAAAGTTCTGATTGAAATGCAAGATTCATTATTGCAGGACAGTTTTAATTTTCTCAATCAAGCAGAAATTAACAAAGACAGCAATATGTAAAGATTCAACTCTTATGGTTATTACATGGTAATACAATGTTGTATAAACACTGTGCAATTACTCCCACAGAAATTGGACAACTAAACTGTATATAATTCAAAAGTCTCACCACCAACTAAAAAACTTACTCACACAATTTGACTATTTTCTTCTCTTTTAAATAAATAAGTCAGCTATTGCAATAAAAATGAAGGGTCAGTTATTTACCTGGTTTTAAGTTTCTTGCCAAGAAGAGCAATATGACACAGAAAATCATATTTGGTTCAACTGAATGAATATCTGAGCTTCTATTGCATACCTGTTCAGTGCTGAGCACTAAGAATACAATCATAAACAAGATAAACATGCATTATTCCTTTATGGACCTTGCAATATAATTGAAGATGAGATTCATGAAAGATCGTAACAGAGAAATTCTGAGAGCTCTAATAGGGCAATACCCTAAAATAACCTCCATGTACTTTTTACAGTAGTAGGGCCCTTAAGTAAGGCCATGTATATCAACCACTGACATGATGTTTGATTTCTCCAGACAAAATTTCTGCCCAATACCTATTCAGCTCAGTAGCAATAACAGAAGGAAGTACTCTTCAAAGGACTGCCTTTTACTTTTCAGATCCTGTACTCGCTCTGAACTTTACAAACCAGTAAGACCAATCAAGGCAATTCAAGGCCATTTAACCACCTGTTAACCAAAATGAACATTTGGTTCATATAAATACTTTATTACATAAAGATTTTTTGGAGGGGTGCCTGGGTGGTTGAGTCAGTTTAGTGTCCAACTTTTGATTTCTTCCCTGGTCATGATTTCAAGGTCCTGAGATCCAGCCCTGTGTCAGGCTCTGAGCTTACTGTGGAGTCTGTTTGTCCTTCTCTGCTCCTCCCCCTGCTTGCTCACTCTCTCTCTCTCATAAATTAAAAATCGTTAAAAAAGTTATTTTTTGTTAAGTACCTTTCAGTTGTGTTTATTTTACCAAGAAAGCTAAATCTATACTGATTTTTAGAACTGAGATCAATGTAGAGGTTTAATTCTCTAAGAAGACAGGAGGAAAACGAACTTTGGCTTTCAAAAATCACTGATTACTGCTTCTACTTAAAATGATCCAAAATATTATTTCATCTCCTTTCTAACAGTGTCATTTTCAGATGTGTAAATGTCATGTTAGGCACTGTAGTCTTCCAACATCATTAGCACTTATTAATAGATGACACATCATTTGGCAGAATACTAGGTTTAAAGAGGATTTAAAGAGCAGTGGCCCTGCAGGACAAAAGCCTAGCAGTAGTTGAGATGAGGAGGTAACAGGCATTAAGCTCCTATTCTCCACTTTACTTTGCTGTTGTTAGCATCTCAAACTGTCCATTTCATCATTTCAATAAAGCAATACTTTCATATTTTTGTAAGCACAGGTATTTCATCTCAGAAGTACTGTCAAATCAAAAGCCTCAAATTTTAACCCACCAGAATTCTTGGCTATTACAAAAAAAATTCTTTCCACAATCTTTATGACAAGAAAAAATTTCTTTTTGTTTTAAAGATTTTATTTATTTATTTGACACAGAGAGAGAGAGAGATCACAAGTAGGTAGAGAGGCAGGCAGAGGGAGAAGGGGAAGCAGGCACCCTGCCAAGCAGAGAGCCCGATGCAGGGCTCGATCCCAGGACCCTGAGATCATGACCTGAGCCGAAGGCAGAGGCTTAACCCACTGAGCCACCCAGGCGCCCCACAAGAAAAAATTTCTTTTGGGATTTTCTTCTCAAGATGCTTTTAATTTATAATGAACAAAATGTGTTTCTACCAGAAATCAAACAGGACATTGCAGCATAGGGCTTCAGTTTTCTCCATTAAGCAAAACACCATGTTACTTCACTGGATAAATTTCATAAATCTGTCATAACAAAATATGCTGTCTTAAACTGTTTTGCTATGAACTTCAATCTTTAACTGCTAAGAGAAGTGACTATGATATAGGAATCCAGCAGCCTCTTCTGTGTAACAACCATACTGAGTTTCAGGACTAAAGGTGAAGCATTCAGGAAATATATGTTTGCCACTTAGGTCTTAAAAAAAATCACATGAATGAATTGGAGGAAATCATTTAGCATTAACCTGAATTAATCAGAAACAACTTAAGGAATAATCTAGGTTTCTAAGACTAGTAACCTCTTCTGTAGGTACAGAAATAACATTTATTTGTTTTATACTAAACTATTTCAAATGAGAAAATTGTTTGGACATGAAAATTCATCTTTTAGTCTATGAATAAAAACAACAGAAATGAAGTTAGTTTTACACAAATACAAATATTCCAAAACATAGCACAGTAGTACCTTGTGTACATAGTAGATACTTTGAGATCAATGAATTAGCCAAGTAGGACTCAACATTTAATTTTTACCTTCTCTGTTTTAAAAAAAAGGGAAATGCTTCAACCAAACATTACAATGTTTTAGTACCCATTATATGCCCAGCAATGTATGACACATACAAGTTTAAGATACGATTCTGCCCTTAAGTCCTCTACTGTCTACTTAGAATGAAATCTAACCACATATAAAAAAATGCTAAACTATGAGATTCTGAGGTATGTCACCCCCCCCTCCTCCCTAGGCACTATCACATGTCCTATCTTATTATCTTCACAGTATTAAACAATATGTGAAATTATCTTCTACACTTATTTGTGTCCTATTTTCTAGAAAACAAATTCCCTAACAGCAGGGACCTTAATTTACCTGTCTTACCTTTCGATCACTTAGAACAGTAGCTGGCATATAACACCTGCTCAAATATTCGGTGAATAAATTAAGTACAATAGGAATTCAGAGAAGAAATACATAAATGTAGCTTCATTTAGAGACTTCAGAGAATTTATACCCTAATCGTTGGGTAGGATTTGAATAGCCAGAAAGAGGGGACAAGAAGGAAGATAGTTAGAAGCAGCAGCATTAGTATTTTATTTTACTTTGGGGAAGCAGCCTTATAAAACACAGGGTTGACATTGAAGGGTATTAAATTTTGAACATGTAGGGTGGGGACAGATTAAAGATAATTTTGAAAACCCAAGGGAGTAGTATGGACTTGAGTCTCACAACTACTGAGACTTCTTAGGATTTCCTGATTCAGAGACAGACATAGAGAAGTCAGTATTTTAGAAAGATGACTTTAGGTGGTACAAGTCCACAATCTCTCCCCTGAAACCCTTGAAGCCAGATATGTTTTGGAATTTAGAGTAAAATTTTAGAAAGGAATATGGTATATGTTCCATATATAGCAAAATATACCCAGCAGGATCTAGTATAGCACCCTAAATCAAATGCATTCATGGTTAACAGTGAAACATGAACATTCCACAAAACAGGACAGACACATAAAGACTATATATAGTTTCAAGTCGGGTCAGGTTTTGTGGCTGAATGAGAAATTTCTGTTTTCAGAGCTTTCAGATTTTAGAATTTCAGAGCAAGGTTGTAAGCTGTAATACTCAGGATAGAATGGAGCAAGAATCAAAGGCTAAAAAAGTAGCTTGCAGAGATAAGTTTGGTCTATTCTACCTAAATACCAGCTACCATTTAATGAGCATTTATTATGTGCCAGGTACTATGCTAAGAGCTTTATATGCATTGCCTCATTTAAACCCTCACAGCAATCCTATTATATAGGAATTTCTTGTCCTATATTAAAGGCCAAGAAATCAAGTTTTCTAGTCATTAAGTCATTTGCCTAAAGTCACAAAGATAATAAATTACACATTTAGGATTAGTATTTAGAGCTGAGTAGAATCCAAGCTCTAAAACATTTATCTACATTCTAAAGTCAGTCCACAAGTCTTCATCCATATAACAATACAAGTTAGAGCTCAAGTTCTTTTTCAATCTTTGCCTTCCATGTACAATTTGCTCTACTGAGAGCACTCACCCCATGCCCCCTTGTCCACCTAGCCATCTCCTACCTAGTCTCAGATCAGATTACAGTTGGTCCTGTGATAGTCTTCCATGGTTCCTAACTTCTCCTTTTGTAACACATTTCAATTATCAAATTACAACTTCTTCTCAATGATAGTCTTCCTTGTTATACTGTACATTCAATGTAGTAAGGATTAGTCTCTCTTGGTCCGAACTGTGTTCAGTTTTGTGTACTACTTCTAGCACACAGCACTCAAACCTGTCATGATTGATTGAATTGGACAGGGGAGGAGAGAGACAGACACTAAGAGAGAAAGATCCAGTTTTGAGGTGGTAAGAACTGACTAGGATGGTAGCAACAGAAATAGAGAAGGCAGTTACTGTATCTAATTTTGTTTAAAATTATGCTTGTTATTGAAGCAACGTACCCAGACAAATGACTGCTGTTTGTATTAAAAAGGGTAACTTAATATCTGTTGTTGTGCTTACCATCTTTATAACACACAAATAACCTCTAAATGGCTATGATTATTACTCTGGAGATACCTCACCACACAATGATTTAAATAAACACATCATTTAGTTTTCTGATGTAGCTGCAAAATTAATCTGACAAAACAAAATGATCCACTCCTTTAAAGATTCAAGAGTATAAATCACCTAAAACTGAAAATTATTCCTGAGTTGTGAATAAGGTATTATTATGACACAGTTTTGGTAGAAAAAGGCACATAAAAAATTATCAAATGATTTGAGTTAATTTCACTATTAGTACTTTTAACTGATATTCCTGAATTTGCAAATAATTCCCAATCCAGGGAAGAGCTGGAATCTAAAAGTCCTTTAATATAGAAGTTACTTAGCTCCTGGAACACTTGTTCCCAAATATGCAAGCAGTAAAAATGGTTTCCAAAGTGAAAGTAGACAACCATTTCCCCATGGAAAACAAAAACAGCTTATCTGAACTCATATAGGAAGAACAAAAACAGCTTATCTGAACTCATATAGTAATATTAAATAACTAAATATTGGGGCACCTGGGTGGCTCAGTCAATTAAGCATCCAACTGTTGATTTTGGCTCAGGTCATATTCTCACAGACATGAGATGGACAGGCTCCATGCTGGGTGTGGAGCCTGCTTGGGATTCTCTTGCCCCCTTCTGCCCTCCCTCCCTATAATTAATTATATTTAACACTGAGAAACTTAAGCAAAACATGATTATGGTAGGCGAAAATGACTTCAAATTAATCCCCACAACAAACCTATAATGTAGGTATTATCATCATCCCCGTTTTACTGATCAGAAAAATGAGGCACACAGAGGTTAAACAAAACCATTTTATAATATTCTCTGACCTGTATGCAGGATCACCATGCCAGCTAATAATATACCTTCACAAAGTAATTAGCAAAGATAAGACTGATATGATATGATCCATCAATAGTACAAACAGAGGCATCTCAATATATTCAATAATTCCCTTGGTTGAAAACCAACAAAAGTTTCAACCTGGTATCTTAGATCACTTACATAGTTTACTTTCAGAATTAGAGCAAGAGCTATAGAGCACAAAGGTCATGTACCTCCTAGATCATCGCATGAATTTGTGTATAAAAGCTACTGAATTAATTTTCTGACACCAATAACGCACAGATCTTTTCAGGCAGCTAACCAACTATAAAATACAAAATCGTAAGTGACAAAACACACTCTCAATAGTATATACTAGAAGATTTTCCCATGGTATTTGCATTTTAAAAATATAGAAGGAAAATGCCATAAAATAAATGTCAACAATCTCTTGTAAGATGAATTCTGTCTGGATTTGCATTAAAAATGTTTATTCTCTTTATTTAAATTGCATTAAAAAATTAGGCACTCCCATCTTACAGAATAAATTATACAACGAAGATTAAAAACCTCCCCCCACCAAAAAAGATCAAAAACCTTTCCAATTTCTGCTTTCATCTACCTTAGTTCCAGTAACATACAAAATTAATATTTTAATTTAATCCTTGAAGGACTTTATGATTTCAACATAAGTTTTTTGAGACAGCCAACAATGAAGAATTCATTCTTTTTCTCCTAGCTTTGTCAAACAGAAGCTTTCCTTGAATTCCAGGAAAGAAGGTAGAGCCACAAACTTAACAGTCTTTTTTTTTTTTTTTTTTTTTTTTTATTTTTATTTATTTGATACAGAGAGAGAGATTACAAGTAGGCAGAGAGAGAAGAGGAAGCAGGCTCCCCGCGGAGCAGAGAGCCCGATGCGGGCCTCGATCCCAGGACCCTGAGATCATGACCTGAGCCGAAGGCAGGGGCTTTAACCCACTGAGCCACAAACTTAACAGTCTTACTAAATGCAATCAGGAAGGGGAAAACCAGTATAAAATTAGGTCATTGCATAAAATACTACTAGTCTCTACATCCAATATGTTTTAACTAAACCATTAAAAGGTAGCTTCAAGGGAAGAAAAAAAAAACCTAAACTGTAATCAGAAAGGATTACTTCAAAAATATACATTTATAACTGAGTAGTTTGTTGTAAGCCCTCCAGAAGTACAATTATCATGAGTAAAATCTGTCAAACTGATGGCAAGTTTTCTGCCAAAATCCATGTTGATGTGACCATACAGGCCCAAATGTAACACCTGTTCTTAGTGAATAGTTACTTAGATTTTCTTCTGCCTTCTCCTCTCCCTGCCAGCAAAACCAATGAGAATGTTCCAACTTACAGAACATAGGAGGCTATACTACTAAAATAATCCTTAAATTATATTATGTATTTAAATATTCTAAAAAGGTTTATCTGAAGTTTTATAATAATCAAGGATAAAAATAAATATCTTCAATATTTTGCGACAAGGCTAAACCTAGGTAGCTGTGTACTATAGAGACTGAGAAGTGTGCTCTCAATCTCTTCAAGAACAAGTGATTAAATATAAGGTCTTTGGGGTTTTTTTCTGTGGTGTATTTCTAGTAAAAATACGTGCTTAACCTGGAGACTTTGATATGTGAACCTAGAAGGATGAAATTTTCTTTTAAATTTTTATTGAAATTGCAGTTAGTTAACATACAGTGTAATATTAGTTTCAGGTGTACAATATAGTGATTCAACACTTCCATACAACCCCCCTGTGCTCAGCAGAACAAGTGTTCTCCTTAATCCCATCACCTATTTAACCCATTCCCCCAACCCATCTCGGAAGGATGAAATTTTGACAAAGGATAGAAATGTGGTGTTACTAAACACCACAAAGGAAAAGATATATCACGTGACCAGGAGAATAGTTAGGAGGAAAAGTTTTGGGAAACTGGGAGAAGCTATATGTACATCAATTTTTATGAACTAACCAAGTTTGGTAAAAGAAGGAATTGCCAAGTAATTACTGACCAAAAACAAAGGGAAACTGCCAGATTGAGTTTAAGATCATTATTGGGTAGGCAATTTTGACCTAAATCCAAGAGTTTATACCTGGAGACTAAAGAAGTTGCAATGCATTGGTTAACATTCAGGCAAGATTGACAGGTGCTGGAGTGGGGAGAAAGGGAAAAGAGGCAGGAAAAGAGAACCATAAAAATCCCAATCCCTTTAATCATGTAGGTCAAATCAGTTTTTTTTTAATGTGTCTAGGACTCCCACTTCTGCCCAGGTTTATCACCCTGCCCAAAACATAAAAAAATACACATAAATATTTCAAACAATATTTTCAAGATGCTGGACACCACACAATAAATTCCAGTGATCCCTGAAAGACAGTAAACAAATGAGGTGAGGCCTACAATTGCCCCAGCATACTGAGGAGTTGAGAATCCAAGGACACCTGCCTGCTGGAATTTACAAAGCAAAGTGCCAGAAAGGAGAAAGCTACAACGGGGAGAGCAAACTAAGGAGACCTGCAGGGGTACAAACTGTGTATTCAGCAGAGTGCTGACTGGCGCATGTATGTGAGGTAACTACCTAAGGACAGGGAAAAGATGAACCATCCAAGAGGATTAGAGAGAGGACACTCCCTGGCACTCACACAGACCTGGGAGTAAAACCTGTTTCTACCAGCCAGACAGGAAAACCTCATAATTAACAAGGCATTGAGCAGAGCTCTCAAAAGGCTCTTGCCTCAGTAGTAAGGGAATAATTAGCCCTAGACTAAAGCTTTCTCTGGTCTTGCCAAACAAATCTTAAAGCAAGAACCAAAACAATCAACCTGTTTTGAAGTAACTTAACTGCATCCCAGAACAATGCTCTAGAATAATGATAGCAAATACAAAAATATCAACAACCCAATAAGGTAAAATGCACAAAATCTGGCATCCAATTAAAAACTGCCAGGTAGGGGCACATGGGTGGCTCAGTTGATTAAGGCTCTGCCTCTGGCTCAGGTCATGATCTCAGGGTTCTGGGATGGAGCCCAGCATCAGGCCCCCTGCTCAGTGGGAAGCCTGCTTCTTCCTCTCCCTCTGCTGCTCCCCCTGCTTGTGTTCTTTTGCTCTCTTGCTTTCTCGCTCAAATAAATAAATAAAATCTTTTTTTAAAAATTGCCAGGTATATAAAAAGCAGAAATATCTGACCCATAATGAAGAGAAAAAAAAAAAGCCCAGTCAACCAAAACTGACCCAGAACTGACAAAAATGTTAAAATTAACAGATAAGGGCACTGATTGTTATTTTTAACTTATATTCCATATATTTCAAAAAGTTAAGTAGAGATATGGCAGATATAAAAAAGACCCAAATTCTTTTGAACTTCTAGAGACGAAAATTACAATGTCTAAGCAGAAAACTTCACTGGATGGAACTAACGGCCAATTAAACATTGCAGTAGGAAAGATCAGTACATATAAAGATACATGTTGTAGAAACTACCTAAGACAAAACAAAGATAAAAAACAAATAAAAATGAAAAGAATATCAGTAATGAGACAATTTTAAAGTGATCAAATATATGTGTAATTGAAGTTCCAAAGGAAGAAGATGGGGAATAACAAATATTTAAAGATATAATGGCCAAAAATGTTACAAATTTTTTTTTAAAAAACTATTAATTCCACTGACCCAAAAAGCCCAATGAACCCCAATACAAGAAACATGAAAATTACACCAAGGCACATCTTTTTCAAATCACTGAAAAGCAGTGGTAGGCAGAATATTTAAAACAGCCACAGGAAAAGAAAACATTAATAAAAGGATAGAAGGTAAACCAGCTAATACTAGTCAAAAGAAGGCTACAGTGGCTATATTAGTATCAGACAAAGTGGATTTCACAGCAAAAAAAATATTACCAAGGATAAAAATGTCATTTCATAATGATAAAGGGGTCAATTAATTAGGAAGATACAAGGATTCTAAGTGTTTAGGCCTGTAATAAATAAGAGCTTCAAAGTATATGAAGCAGAAACTGGTAGAACTGAAAAGAGAAATAGACAAATCCACAATTATAGTCAGAGATTTCAATATCCCTCTCTCAACAACTGATAGAACAAGTTGACAGAAAATCAGCAGGAATATGAGGACTTAAACAATACTATCAACCTGATCAGACTGACATTTTTAGAACATTCCATGAACAGAATACACATTCTTTTCAAGTGCATGTTGTACATTTATCACAAAACAAAGTCTCAATAAATTAAAAAGTATTCGAGTCATATAAAGTATATTCTCTGGCCACATTAGAAATACATTAAAAATCAAAAACAAAAGATTTCTGGGAATCCTCCAAATATTTGGAAAGAAATTTACTTCTAAATAATAGATGGGTCAAATAAGAAAGCAAAAGAGAAATTAGGAAGCATTTTGAATTAAATGAAAATAAAATCACAATATAACAGAATTAGTGGGATGCCACAAAAGAGTAATTAAGTGGAAATTTATACAAAAAAAATCTACATTAAAAAATATGAGAGTTCTCAAATAAATGACCTTAGCTGCCACCTTAAGCAAACAGAAAAAGAAGAGCAAATAAAACCTAAAGCAAACAGAAGAAAATCATAAAAGTAAAAATGTAAATCAGTGAAATAGAAAAACAATATAAAAACAATAAAACCAAAGGTTGTTTCTTTAAAAAGATCCTTAAAACTGATTTTAAAAAGAGAGAGAGAAGACCCAACACTAGGAATTCATGGGTATACCCTACCAAAATCAATTGTACAGAAATGCTTTCAGAAAACTGAAGAAAAAGCAAACTGATTCTTGGTTTGGGGAAGAAAATGATAGGCAAGGGAGTGATTTCCAAGGGGCATAACCCTTTGCAGGTGTACGTGGATATGTTCACTATCATGATTGTGATAATGATTTCACAGGTGTGCATATATGCAAAATTTAGCAAGCTGTACACTTTAAGTATGTGTGGTTCCATGAATGTCAATTATACTTCAAGAAAGCTGTTTAAATAGATCCACCAAATAGACACAGACAGACAAATGACTATATACAAGTAATCAATTTAGCTCCATTTACAAGGTATTGAAAATAACAGGGATAAATTTATTCTTCAGTATAGCATAATGTAGAGATTCAAATCATTTGCTCCCTTTCAAATACAGTTGACTATGATTACCATTGCAAGCACTCAAATAATGCTAGACTCAAAGCAAAATGTAACTTTCAAAAGTAAAGAAGCAATGAGGACGCCTGGGTGGCTCAGTTGGTTAAGCCTCTGCCTTCGGCTCAGGTCATGATCCTAGGGTCCTGGGATCTAGTCCCACATCAGGCTTCTTGCTCAGCGGGGAGCCTGCTTCTCCCTCTGCCTCTGCCTGCCACTCTGCCTGCTTGTGCTCTCTCTCTCTCTCTCTCTCTCTCTCTCACTCTCTCTCTCTCTCTCTGACAAATAAATTAATGAAATCTTAAAAAAAAAAGTAAAGAAGCAATGAAAGCATCTTATTGTCATGCTATTATGTTTATAAAATAATTTCTATATTAAGACTACTACTTTCAGCTATGTTTAAATACATAGTAAGTACCAATCACTCTCTCAAACCCCAATACAGTCTATCAATAATCACACATGAAAATGCTCAATTACATGGAAACTTTCTTACAAAATACTCTAAGTCACTGAAGCTTAAAATAGAAATAAACATGGGCCAAAGCATCACATTACATCTTCTGTGTGCCTTACTTCCTCTTAACTGTGACTGCTAACTCCAGTGATGAGAGAATAAATCTTGACTATTTAATCAATATTGCCATATTAAAGCATATATAATACAGCCATAACAAGTGAAGTACTACACTCAACGTCCCCAGAATGTGACTTTCAACGGTATTTGATGTCATTAATAGCTTGCATCCTTAGTCAATACTTGTTGCCCTCAGTTGGAATTCTTTGCTCTGAAATTAACATTTAACTGCAAGGCTATCGTACTGCACAAAACTGAATGATCTGAATGATTAGATCCCTAGCATAGTAATAGCATGAGAATAAGATGCCTCCATTGTCTTCTTTACTCTTGAATTACTCTTTTTTTGCCTTATAGCTCCAAAACAAAAAGTATGAACTAAAGCCCTCTATGTATTTTAGTACCTTTTCTGTGCAATGGGTTACCTGTACAACTCTCGGTCATGGTTAGGGTGTAAAACTTACTCTGCCATAGGATTAAAAAAATCTAATTACAGATGATAAACTAAGGCTATAACAATATTAAGCCCTCATATCCTCATAAACATGTTCCCTTCAGCGTAGTCACCATAGGTAAGAATGGGTTTTGTTTTTATTTTGCAATGATGCTGCTACCATTTCTCAAAATGCTTTTTGAAATATTTGGGAACCATATTCAGACTCAGTTTATAAGAGACATGAAATAGTGAAAGCTTTTGGAAGAACAAATATTGTGAAAATGTCTATACTACCTAGAGCAATCTACACATTCAATGCAATCCCCATCAAAATACCAGCAATGTATTTCAAAGAAATGGAACAAATAATCCTACAATTTATATGGAACCAGAAAAGACCCCAAATAGCCAAAGGAATGTTGAAAAAAAAAAACCAAAGTTGGTGGCATCCTAATTCCAGACTTCAAGCTCTATTACAAAGCTGTCATTATCAAGACGGTATGGTACTGGCACAAAAACAGACACATAGATCAGTGGAACAGAACAGAGAGCCCAAAAATGGACCCTCAACTCTATGGTCAACTAATCTTCAACAAAGCAGGAAAGAATGTCCAATGGAAAAAAGACAGTCTTTTCAACAAACAGTGTTGGGAAATCTGGACAGCCACGTGCAGAAAAATGAAACTGGATCATTTCCTTACTTCACACACAAAAATAGACTCAAAATGGATGAAAGACCTCATTGTGAAACAGGAATCCATCAAAATCCTTCAGGAGAACACAGGCAGCAATGTCTTCGATCTCAGCCGCAGCAACTTCTTCCTAGGAACATCACCAAAGGCAAGGGAAGCAAGGGCAAAAATGAACTATTGGGACTTCATCAAGATTAAAAGCTTTTGCACAGCAAAGGAAACAGTCAACAAAACCAAAAGACAACTGACAGAATGGGAGAAGATACTTGCAAATGACCTATCAGATAAAGGGCTTGTATCCAAAGTCTATAAAGAACTTCTCAAACTCAACACCCATAGAACAAAAAACCCAGTCAAGAA
>LNAC01001510.1:24421-76005 GCA_002007465.1 Ailurus styani | reverse complement strand
CCCCTCCTACACTGTTGGTGGGAATGCAAGCTGGTGCAGCCACTCTGGAAAACAGTATGGCAATTCCTCAAAAAGTTGAAAATAGAGCCACCCTATGTGATCCAGCAATCGCACTACTGGGTATTTACCCTAAAGATACAAAGGTAGTGATCCTTAGGAGCACATGCACCGGAATGTTTATAGCAGCAATGTCCACAATAGCCAAACTATGGAAAGAACCTAGATGTCCATCANGGGGGGTCATGGGGGGTAGGGAGGGAAAAATAATGAAACAAGATGCGATCAGAAAGGAGACAAACCATAAGACACTCTTAATCTCACAAAACAAACTGAGGGTTACTGGGAGGTGGGAGGGTAGGGACAGGGTGGATGGGTTACGGACATTGGCGAAGGTATGTGCTATGGTGAACGCTGTGAAAGGTATAAGCCTGATGACTCACAGACCTGTACCCCTGGGGAAAATAATTAAAAAAAGAAAGAAAATAGAAATAGTGAAAGCTTTAACTTCTTCCTTACCAATCTGGGTGCCTTTTTATGTCTTTGCTTGTCTGATTGCTGTGACTAGGACTCCAGTACTACATCACATAAAAGTGGTGAAGAGTGGACATCCTTGTCTTATTCCTGACTTTAAGGGAAAAGCTCTGTTTTTCCCCACTGAGGATGATGTTAGCTGTGAGTTTTTCATATACGGCCTGTATTATGTTGAGGTATGGTCCTTTTATCCCTACTTTGTTGAGGGCTTTTATCATTAATGGATATTGTACTTTGTCAAATGCTTTTTCTGCATCTAATGAAATATGTTTTTTACCTTTTATTGATGTATCACACTGAATAAATCCCAGTTGATCACAGTATGTTTTTAATGTATTATTGGATTAAGTTTGCTAGTATTTTGTAAACTCTCTGTAGTTTCTTCTCAACTTGGCTGTGAACATAAAACTGGCCTGAAAAATAAATTCTATTTAAAAATAAAATAAGCACACATCCAATCCTTGAGGAAATACCAAACATGACACTACTGAAAAAACCACTGACTGCAGAAACTGAGAAAGACACGCTCTCAGGATAAAGGAAATAAAAACAAAATAAGGAGAAAATGTTTGCAAGGAAAGAAGTTCAAGTTCAGGCTGTAAATTACTCCAACTCAACTTTATTATCTCTCACATGCATGAAATCTGAAATAAGCTCTAGAGTATGCCTACACACACACACACACACACACACACACACACACACACCCATACCACTCTTTACAGTGGGTAACCAGAACAATTTGAAGATAAATGATCAGAAAAGGACCAACAGAAAATGTCTGCACAAAATGTACAAAAAATCTAGATCAATTTAAGATGCTACTCTTCATAGTCTCAAATAAATTACATGTGATCATGTGAAAAGTGATCAGCAAGGTGTACTCTTAAGACCAGACAAACTAAAATAGTGGTAACAGTATTACGATAATAATGATGGGGTGGTGAAGTGTGACATGAGTTTAATTTTCCTTTATCACTACAGGGAGTTGATAGATAATATCTAAAACAAATAAGGTAAGACATGGTAGCATAAGCATATTATTTAAAGATAAGGAGAAAACTACAATACAAAACAGTGAAAACAGTTAAAATGGGTTGCCACTGGTGAACAACAACACTAGTGATAGAAATACACGGAGTAGGAGAAGGTTACTATTTATTACAAGCCCTTCTGTATCACTGACTTTAAATATGTACATATATAGTATTTTGATAAAAATAAAAATCCTTCTCAGAAAAAGAATGATCAAAGATATAAGTAAAAACTAAGCTGACAGAATTCTGAAAAGTAAAGGATGAAAAAATATATAAATAAGATCCACAAAAGAAGCAACAATAATACAGAGAACAAAACATCTGAAAAACAAGGCTG
Source organism: Ailurus styani (assembly GCA_002007465.1). NCBI lineage: Eukaryota > Metazoa > Chordata > Mammalia > Carnivora > Ailuridae > Ailurus > Ailurus styani. The sequence continues at coordinate 74,100 of LNAC01001510.1, read as the reverse complement.
GAGACATGGTTGGTAGTCCTGAAAAAGTCAAATGAAACAAAATTGCAACAAACAATATATAATGATTGTAGAAATGATGACACATGGAAAACAAGGGAGAGTCAGAGTAGGGAAGTGATACGGCCAAACTCACAAGAGTCAAGATTTGTACCCACTTCTACCATTTTATAATCTCTTTGTAATAAACCTTCTTATTTACCAGAGTTCAAAATTCTAAGGATTTAATATCTAGCCACATAATCACTTCACTTTGCCAAGAACGCTGTCCATTTAGAAGTTTCCCGGTTTTTTGTTTTGTTTTTACGGCAGGCCTGTTTTCTATAAAAGGCTACCTTGATTATGTGCAAGAAGAGAAAATGCTGGGGGGGTGCCTGGGTATCTCAATAGGTTGTATCTGCCTTCCACTCATGTCATAATCTCAGGGTCCTGGGATCCAGCCCTGTGTCCAGGCTCCCTGCTCAGCGGGGAATCTGCTTCTCCCTCTCTCTCTGCCCCTTCCCCCCCCACTTCGTGTTCTCTCTCTTGAATAAATAAATAAAACCATTTAAAAGGGGAGGGGAGAGAAAAAGAAAGTCTACTCTACTCCCCCACCTTAAAAAGAAAAAAGAGAAAATGCTAGTAAATATTTCGATGACATCTGAATAATTGATTACATCTAAAACTAATCTACATAAACACAGCAGTCACAGAACTAAAAGAAAAGCAAGTTATTTCTGAAAGAGGAAAAAAGATGTTTCATCTTTTAAAAGATAAGACACATTGTCCTCCACCTCTACACATACTATTCTCTGATACTGCACCCATTTAAATATTCAGCTAGCACAATAACACACATTCAACCATTTTGTTATCAGCAAAATATTTACCATACACACAAATTCTAAAACTATTATCCTTACCAGTTGCTAACTTTCCCTCTTATCCTACAGCAAGGCATTGAGAAGAGGGGGACATGGGGAAATATATATATGTTATTCAAATATTTACTAACACTAGTTTCTAAAATCAAGGCATTAATTCACACAATGGAATGAGACAAAAATGTAAATTTTGCTATATTCATCAAAAGCAATCAAATTTAAAATCATCAGGAAGAACATGGCAGACAGGACAGTGGAGCAGTAACTTGCAGTAAGAATTGTGGCATGACACACACCTCTGCAAATGAACGGTAACCACCCGACTGTTCTACAGATGATCATTAAAAAGACGTAAAGGGTCAGTGATTAAATATGTTATTTTTTGAGTAGAGGAGGGACAAAAATTTAGTCCAGCAAACTCCCTAGGAACAAATTGCTTTATTCATCCTACCCTGAAGGCTGAGCCAGATCTGAAAAAACCTAGGCAGTTGAATGGCAGGTCATCTGCATTTGAATAGAACTATTGCAATACAGGAATGGTTCCACAATCTCCCTATCAGACTTCACTTGTAAGTAATACTTAGCAACCTCCCTACTAAAAATCCTACTAAAAATGAGAAATACAAAGACAAGCGTCAATGTACAAATAAATATAAAGAATCCCTCAGGATTACCTAACAAAACCACAAATGTTCCAGAAAGTACCTCCTTGGATAAAATTCGTAAAAAGAGCTGTAATTACAAGGCCTCAGTCACTATATATACTGAAATCATCCCATACTTTTATTATTTCCACAACATAAAATTTCTACATTCAATAAATGCCTTTATCTGTCCTGGAAAGGAGGTTACCATATATTAATATTTGATTAGTAAGTTTTAAAGAATGAGAATACAATCTGCTTGACTACTATGGTTATTCAACAATTTGAAGCATGTTGGTTCCTCCAATATCCAGAAATGGCAAAGAAAGGATGTTCTAACTAGAATTTAATTTCATAGCACAGAAAATGAGCCTTTACTATACAGCATTATACAGATATAATAAGGTCCAGGAGGTGGTTACTGTTGTGGGAAACAAAGGCAGAAGAAAAATTATTAAATTTCCTCACTACCTACAGCCCACTATCAAGTCCTTGAAACAGGCAGAGTGACACTCCTCTAGGGACTCAGCTGCCTCAATGTTACTACTTTGCTATGGGAAAAAGGCATTCTTAGCTGGTCCCTCCAGGATCCTATAAGTCTACTTGAACATATAAAAATTCCTTTGGAAACTTCCTTTATCTCTACTCCCTAAGATACATGTTGGCAATCATCTTCCATGCATACAACCCACCGATATACATCTGAAGAGTCTCATGACTGAGTTTTACTGAGCAGCAATAAATGACCCTTTCCCAACAACAGCTAACCCCCTCAAGGTCCTGGAAACCTTGCTTCCAAAATTCCTTAACACACTTACCCTATCCCTAACCCCCTCGCAACTTGCAAGTATATCATGGGCCACTCCTCATGACCCCAATGCAGCTCTTTCTGCCCACGGGTCCTGTCCCCGTGCTTTAATAAAATCACCTTTTTGCACCAAAGACATCTCAAGAATTCTTTCTTGGCTGTCAGCTTTGAACCCTAACATATTTCCTACATCAGATAGTTTTTAAAAATTGGTTAAAGTGAGGAATTATTAAAAGTAAAAATTGTCTTCAACATTTTATTATAACTTACAACCTAGAAATATACATTCATTCACCAGTCTTTTGATGTAGAGCTAAGGCTTTTTAATATAGGCTCCTTATTTGGAATTCAGAGCAACACCCCTTTCATTAACCACACCCTTAATGCATTCTCTACTATTAGCATTTTCTTTGGAAAAAAGAACTTAAAGATACCTGTAAAGCCATACAAATCCTTCTAGATTTTTGTTATTTTTCCTAAGCTTTTCACTTGCCTCACCTATGCTTAATTCAATGGCAAGCTTTTTAGCTGCTTCATGAACTCATACAAAGGACTTCTAGTTAATTTTCATGGAAAGATCTTTTTCTTCTCACACATTTCATCAATTTCATGATGTTTAATTAAATTACATCATTACAATAGCAATTACACTTGGCATTATAGGTGTGGAGAACAAAGGCAAAAGGAAATGTAGATAAAATTAAATCTCCTTGTAACTCTCAGTCCACTGACAAATACTTGAGGCAGAGTATGACATTCCTCCAGGAACTCCCAATCTTATTGTTAACGCCTAGCTAGAGGGAAAAACAACCTTAGCTTAACAATAGCCAGGCCTTCAGGATCCTGGAACATATGAAAGTCTTTTTGGAAACTTCCCTTGTCTTTACATCCCCCAACTTTAAAGTATATAAATCAGTCACCCCTCACAGCCCAAGCGCAGTTCTTTCTGCCGACAGGTTCTGTCCCGGTGCTATAATAAGAACACCTTTTTGCACCGGAAGATGTCTCAAGAATTCTTGGCCACTGGCTCATGGATCCTACTTCAAAACACCTCACAGGTTTGGAAACAAATACAACGGACTCATTGGTAAGCATACAACTCAACAGATAGGAACAGAAGGTAGTTTATGAATTATTAGAAACCACTGCTTCTAATATTCATCATTTGCCCAATGATCAAATTGTCTAAGCTTAGAAATTGTATGTCATTTGCAGATAAGAAACATTAAAGTATTTATTAATTACTGCTTATATAAATCCATTTTGGAATATACCCTTCACTTAAAAGGCCAAATGAACAGTCCCAGGCTTAGAAGAGCCACTCTTCTTGCCCTAATTTGCTTGCCTACCCTCAACTCCAGAAGCTTTGCTAGTGCTCACATGGAAACAGTTATGAATAAAGAAGAGAAACTCTGAGAGAGATACACTCTTAAGTGAATAGAGGCAAGACTTGAAAAGTAGAAATAATAATAATAAATAAATAAAAGAAAAAAGAAAAAAAAAGAAAAGTAGAAACAGCTCAGTGCCAATTTGCCAATTATTCCCAAGGGAGAACCTTACATCAAAGCTGCTTACAAGATTATCTGTTTCCCCAAAACATTCTCCTTTCACTGTTGGACTGTATTCACTTTCCTGTGCTACCTGCTTAATATTTTACCAAGCAATGAACTTTTATTAACACTCATAATTTTCAAATAACAAGAATACAGCACAACTCCAGAAATTATCATAACTTAGTTCTTTCTGATACTTAGGAAAAATAATTTGTATGACAGAAATGAAGACTCAGAAAAGAAGAGGTAGGTACTGTGAAAAAGTGAACATGTAAGATTTGGGAAAGGGGGGTCACAGAAGGAGGGTGTCACCTAAAGGGAGAGCGCCATTATGTGGAAAAAGGATACAAGAAAGGGATTTGGAGAATCCCAAAGATAAAATTTACCAATTTCAAAATATTGCCTAGGGTCAGCCCCATACCCAGAAAAGAACATTTTCTTCACTATTCCCACTATATGGAATATAACTGCTCCCAGAGCCCAGGCTCACATTGTTTTGTTTTCTTTTTTAAAATTTTACTTATGTGTCAGACTCATACTGTTAATAAAGCAGCTCATCTACAATGTAGATTAAGTAGGATTTGAAAAAGGGGAGCTACCCTGGGAACCTAGACTCCCTATATAACATGTTCCCAAAAAACAATATTCTCGAGATATGAAAAAGAAAAATGTCTTACAAACATTTTTTGGAAAACAACATGTTCTTATTATCTGTAGTACTAAATACTCACAGAGCAAAATTTAAAACGTAGGAGATAAAGGAACAAAGAAACCAAAGTTACCATTTGCAAAAAAGAAGTGGTTGTCCATAAATCACAGTATCATCATGATATCCTATAGCAATACATCAATCTTTGCTAACCTTTGACCCCTTGGGATAAAAATCTCACACACTCTAAGGATCTGATACTTCTCCACCCAGGGATTTGGTGTGCAACACCTCTGCCCAGATAAGATTAAGGTGAGGATATGCTATTTTCTGTATATTTCTGCTATTCACAATTTTGTAGATATTTTTCAATTTGCATTAAAAAAAACACGTAGGGGGCGCCTGGGTGGCTCAGTGGGTTAAAGCCTCTGCTTTCGGCTCAGGTCATGATCTCAGGGTCCTGGGATCAAGGCCCGGGCTCTCTGCTCAGCAGGGAGCCTGCTTCCTCCTCTCTCTCTGTCTGCCTCTCTGCCTACTTGTGATCTCTCTCTCTCTGTGTCAAATAAATAAATAAAATCTTTAAAAAAAAACACGTAGGTTTCTCAATATTTTTCTTTTTTTTGTTGTTTCAAGTTTTTATTTAAATTCCAGTTAACGTATAGTGTAATACTGGTTTCAGGAGTATTATTTAATGATTCATCATTTACATATAACATCCAGTGCTTATAAGGGTGCCCTCCTTAATAACCATTACCCATTTAGCCAATCCTTCGACCACCTCTCCTTCCAACCCTCACGTTTGTACTCTATAGTTAACAGTCTCATATTTTGCCTCTTTTTTCTTCCTTCCCCTATGTTCGTGTTTTGTTTCTTAAATTCCACATATGAGTGGAATCACTATTTGTCTCTCTCTGAATGACTTATTTCACTTAGCATAATACACTCTAACTCCATTCATGTCATTGCAAATGGCAAGATTTCATTCTTTTTTATTGCTGAATAATACCCCATTGTATATAATAAATACCACATCTTCTTTATCCTTTCATCAGTCAATGGACATTTGGGCTCTTTCCTTAATTTGACTATTGTTACTAATGCTGCTATAAACATTGGGGTGCATGTACCCCTTCCAATCAGTCTTTTTGTATCCTTTGGGTTAATACCCAGCAGTGCGGGCGCCTGGGTGGCTCAGTGGGTTAAAGCCTCTGCTTTCGGCTCAGGTCATGATCTCAGGGTCCTGGGATCGAGGCCCGCATCGGGCTCCCTGCTCAGCGGGGAGCCTGCTTCCCCCTCTCTCTCTCTGCCTGCCTCTCTGCCTCCTTGTGATCTCTCTCCCTCTGTGAAATAAATAAATAAAATCTTTAAAAAAAAAAAAATACCCAGCAGTGCAACTGCTGGGTCATAGAGTAGCTCTATTTTTAACTTTTTGAGGAGCCTCCATAATGTTTTCCAGAATGGCCACACCAGGTTGCATTCCCACCAGTAATGTAAGAGGGTTCCCCTTTCTCCACATCCTCACCAACATCTCTTATTTGCTGTGTTGTTACTTTGAGCCATTCTGATGGTGTGAGGTTGTATCTCATCATAGTTTTGATTTGAATATGCTTTTTCAATCTAAACATATACCCAGGAACACATATGCTCCTCTAGGAGTCATCCTCTCCTCCAACGTAGTAGGGAGGGTCTACACTACCTAACAAGCTACATATATACCTCAGTACCTAGCAATAATGCCCCACAATCACCTAAAGTTACATGCCTAAAAACAAACTCATCTTCCCACCTACTATCTCTGTCCCTATTCCTCCATCCCTGTTCTTCTTCCTCCAACCCAGATCCCACCTCAGTTCAATCACCAAAGTTGGTAGCTACTAAATCCTACTAATTCCTCTTTATTCCATCCCTATTACCACTGTCCTAGTTCACCAGCAGTTCATTTCTTATTTCCACTATTATAATAAATTCTCTGGTCTCTTAGCCTCCAATCTGACCTCTTTTCAATCATTTCTCCTCACTTTTTTAAACTTTTAGATCTGGAATAAAGAATTAAAATCCATATGGACTCTAAGTAGGTGATACAATTGAGTGATGCAGGTCAACTAAAGAAAAGAAAATGTCAACGAATACTTGACCCCAGGGTCAAAGAAGGTTTTGGAGGACTGTGGCAAATCCAAGAGCACATGGCCCATAAAGATGAGACAGATCTTGTTGAGGTACAGTGGACTGCTGACAGCCATGTGGGAACATGGGCTCAGTATGGCAAGAGAGAAGCCAGAAATTTGGACTTATATGCACAAACTCCCAATTTTTAAGAGCTGACAAGTCAAATTTGTAAAACCATACTGCCAATGCTGTAAGCTTAACAAAACATATCTGTGGGCCAGATATGACTTACAGGACTGCCATTCTGCAAACTGTACAAGACTAGTGGTTCTCCAACTTTAGAGTCATCTATGCAGATTCCCAGACCCACAGCAAAAGGATTTTCATTCTGTAGGCTAATGGGGTTCCAGAATCTATGTTTTTAGCGAGGTTTCCTGGTGGCCTTGAGGTAAGTGGTCCTAAAACCACTTCTTTTTTTTTAAACAAATCTGTGTAAAAGGGAATCTAGAGGATTAAAGGAATGAGAAAAATGGAAAATATACTTCTAATGCACTTAAATATTCTCATTTGCTGTCCTAGGGAAATATAACTTAGTATGCTTGCTTCAACTTTTGAACTGTGTTCATTCATAAACATATTTTCAAGAAATACATGAAACCAGTGAGAATTATTAAAAGATTACTTTTTTCAATGCACTGGACATCTCAGATTAATAGTAAGGCAATGGTTATAATTAGCATTAAAATATAAGATGGCTTTCTAAAAAATGAGGAATATTTTATATTAACTGAAAAATCTACTTTTAAAGTGTTATTTTTTTCGTAAGATTTTAAGTGATCCAGTCTATATGAAAAGCCAGAAACTGAGTATAGTATAATCCATGAATTCATAGTTAAGTCTTCCGTTTTAAATTCTAAATGCATTTTCAGATGGGGAGTGTGGGGAGGGGAAGAAGAAGGAGTACCTAGTGACTCAGTTCCTGGCTTATTTTAGTCCAAATTATTAATCTCCCCTATCTCTAAATCCCACCTATTCATACAGCATTAATCAAATACTGATGTGTATACAACGTGTGTCTCATTCTCCTTATAATATTGTATATTCCTTGATAACAAGCACCTATATTTCATGACTCTTTATCCTTCAGCACTAAACAGAATATTAAGAAACAGAATTGCTCTATGATGTTTATCAAATAAAGGAATATTATCCATGGGAAAATGTGCCCCATACTCTTAAGCAAAAGGATGAGGGGCCAGTAGCAGAGGGAAGTTCATGCCTAATCATCAGTCCCAACTCACAGGCAATAAAGTCAGAGGGTAGGGCAAGTGGGAGAGAGATTGGAGAAGTAAACAGTTTCCAACACCACCACATTTAGGGAGGTCACTGAGAAACAAACAAAACAGAGACACTCCTACTTGAGACTGGGCCACCAAGTCCCAACTAAGCTCCTGTCCTTTGCTTTAGTGGTAATATTCTTCATGTTTCAAAAGCCCAAAAGGGATTTTGAAAAAATCACAAATCTCTCATGAGAAAGCTGCCTAGCAAAGGATGATTCATGTCCTAAAAATCTATTTCTTTTTAGAATAATTTTGTAATCCAACAAGGAGCCTGAAAGTACTCCCAACTGATACCCTGTGAAACAATGTCCATTTCTAGAGCTACAAACCACTGCACACACACACACACACACACACACAAAATCATTCACTTTCAGTAAAACACATGATAGGTAATATCTCTAAACTCAAAAAAATAGAAAATAACCACAAAACATTCAATTTTGGCCTCCGTATCTTTGCCCTCAACTAAACTAAAACAATGAATAACATTTATATACCATAATAGAAAGGGAGTTTACTTTTACTTTTAAGGAGCTGCTAAACCTTAAAACTCTTTATCCATCTTTAAAGTTTTATGTTCAAATCAACTCTCCACTCTCTATCAACATAATCATTAGTAATAACAATGATAATAGATACAATTTCATTCATGTTACAAGTTAGGTTTTGTGTAAGAACTAGATTTGAATACAAATTAATACATACTTGGATATCCTGGGTATATGTGTGGACAAATTTTCGTTCCTTTGGCTCTTCTCTCAATTTTATTTGGACCCCTATAATAATAAAAACTTTAAAATATGTAGTAATAAAACTAAGTTGAGGGCGCCTGGGTGGCTCAGTGGGTTAAAGCCGCTGCCTTAGGCTCAGGTCATGATCCCAGGGTCCTGGGATCGAGGCCCACATCGGGCTCTCTGCTCAGCGGGGAGCCTGCTTCCTCCTCTCTCCTCTCTCTCTGTCTGCCTCTCTGCCTACTTGTGATCTCTCTCTCTGTGTCAAATGAATAAATAAAAAATCTTTAAAAAAAATTAAAAATAAAAAAAATTAAAAATAAAACTAAGTTGACAGTGTCAATAAAGCTCATTTTTCAGTGAATTATCCTAAGAGGGGCTGGAGTTCAAATCACAGCCCTGAGACTACTTTGCCATAGTTGTAAGCAATGTAGCTTTGCTTTGTCATAAGAGATTCATATGTAAAAATGGTAATAAACAACCAAAGTATGATAACACTTCAGTGAGGATAATTTTACCTAATTTTGTATATCATAATCTTGCAGCTTCTCTTAGAATATTCTGGGAACTATAATTCAGCCTAGACAGAACACATTCAGTTTGACAGCAGCAGTTTTGTATGCTAAACTACCTCTCCTTTAGAGCAGTATCTATTTGTAAAAACAAGCAAATAACAAAAAAAAAATTTAAACTTAGACGGACAGACCTACAGAAGAGGAGGTTGGGAGCAAGGGTCAATTAAATCACTAAAAAACTGTGTTACCAAAGTACACACTATTCACATTACATGCCTAATTTCACAAATTTTTAAAGCTGTCAAATTAAAGCATGCCAAAAGTTTTCAAAATTAATAGACGCCTCTATATTAACACTACAAATTGGCCAATTATCAGAGTTGTGACAACAGATTCTAGACTTCATGATATTTCCAATTATAAAAAATCTAAAGTAAGGTCTGACTGTAGTAAGGTCTAATCACATCACTCCCCTACTCAGATACTCTATAAAAGGAAGTCCAAATTGTTTAGAAGAGCACTCAGTGCTCACCATGATGAAGCTGTAGTCTCCCTCCAGATTGACCTCCAACACTCACATATGTACAACTGGGCCTCACTAGACTCTTAATTCTTCAAACTTGCTACAACTTCCTAACTCCCTTGCACAAAATGTTCCCTCTCCACTCTTTATCACTGTTTAAGAAAAAACTCCCTGCACTTCCAACTATCTTCTGTTGCCTATCTTTCCATGAAGTCAGCCCTAATACTCCCAGCACTTTGTACCTCTACAGTAGCACTTATCACATTCTGCCTTGCACCATAGGTTTGTACATATCAGACTCACCAACCCTGTGTTCCCAGTAGGCAGGGACTATTTATTTTAGCACTTTAAAAATGCTTAGCATGATACTGGGGTAGGTTTCTCCAACATGCTTATTAAATTTTATTAAATACTTAAGAATTTCAGAGGTAGAACTTTTCCAACTGAGCAGCTTACCCAAATCCTCAGTAATAAAATTAACCATATATAGCTCTAAATTATTTATGGACAACTCCTAACCAACCTCTCAAATGCTATTATTTCATTAACTAAATTAATCCAACAATGATGAAATGTGTTAAGATGCATTTATCAGACTTAATAACATTTGTGATAGAAAAAAACACAAAAATATAAAATAGAAAGTATACATTAATAAAGTAGAAAAAATTATAGGTCATTTCTATGTTTTAACTACAGTCTGTTACTCCTAAAAAGGTAGCATACTATCATAAAACAGCATGTATTCTGGAATCAAAATCAGTTAACCTAAGACTCATTTCCCTTATTCATAAAATATGGAAAATAACTACATTTACCACACGTTTCTGCTAAAAATGAAGTAAGTTGGTGATGTAAAGCTCCCAGAACAACGCCTAAAACAATGCAGGTTCTTAGTAAATGTTAATTCCCTTTCTCCACCTCACTTCTGAGTTGGTAAAAAACGCTTCATATAATCACCCATATTCAATTACAAAGCAAGTTCAGTCATAGACTTCCCTCCAAGATATTAACACTTATAAAATCAATGTCACTTAGGAGCACCTGGGTGGCTCAGTTAGTTAAATGCCCAACTCTTGATTTCGGCTCAGGCCATGCTCTCAGAGTTCTGAAATCAAGCCCCGCATAGGGTTCCACACTCAGCGCAGAGTGTGCTTGAGATTCTCTCTCTCTCTCTCTCTCTCTCTCTCCCTCTCTTCCTCCCTCCCTCTGCCCCTCCCCCCACTCACACTCTCGCTCTCTAAAAATAAATCTTAAAACAATTAAAAATGAAATCATAACACTTAAAAAAGCCTGTCTTTATATAACTTTTAATTTCTATATGTTATGTATACTACCCTATAACTCAGCAACGGCATTATTAGGTATCTACACAAAGGATACAAAAATACAGATTCAAATAGGTACATGCACCCTGATGTTTACAGTAGCATTATCAACAATAGCCAAATTATGGAAAGAGACCAAATATCCATGGACTGATGAACAGATAAAGAAGATGTGGTGTATGTCAGTGTGGGGGGGTGTATAATATTACTCAGCCATCAAAAAGAATGAAATCTTGACATTTGGAATGCTGTGGATGGTGCTAGAGCATATTATGCTAAATGAAATAAGTCAGAGAAAGACAAATACCATATAATCACACTCATGTAGAGTTAAAGAAAAAAAAACAGATGAACATATGGGAAGGGGAAAAGAAAAAAAAAGGAGAGAGGGAAACAAGCCATAAGTGACTCTTAATGACAGAAAACAAACTGAGGGTTGATGGAAGGACATGGGTGGGGGATGGGCTAAATGGGTGATGGATATTAAAGAGGGCACCTGTTGTGATAAGCACTAGGTGTTGTATGTAAGTGATGAATCACTGAATTCTACTTCAGAAACCAATATTGCACTATATGTTAACCAACAAAATTTTTTTTAAAAAAGTAGTCACTGGCTTTCAATAGTCAAACAGGGAAATTAACCTTGATTAAAGTAGACCAGAAATCATAAAGGTCACTCAGTGACTAATATTACAGTAATACAGTCTAGTGATAAGCAAGGAAAGAATTTATCTTGAATAAGTAAACTTGATAAACACCACTTGTATGTGTGTCTATATATCAAGTTAATTTTTATTCTCCCTGCAAAGAGAATATTAAAATGACCACTGCCATAAAGTACTCCAGGTTTCACATGTGTCTCAGAGAAAAGAATCAATAACTTTATGCTGCTTTTGGTAGAACCACATAATTAGGAAATGTCTTCAGCAAACAATGATACAGTATTGAACTTCAATGTCAGAGTAGCTAGGAAGGTTTGGCATCAACTGCATTTAGGTAGTATTTGCAGAGGCATGTGATTGCCTACAACTGTATATAGATAAGAGCAGATAAAGAAACAGTTTTTGAGATGAAAGTCAAAGGAAGCCATTACCTTTGGCAGTCAACAAATCCAGTGACAGAAGCTGCCAGAGAAGACTGTACCATGGAATGTAAAATCCATATAGGTGATGAGTTAAAGTGATCAGCATCAAAAGTTATTTAGGTGTCAAGGAATCAGAAGATGGAAAATTTGCCTTTTAAATTCATTAGGATGAGAGTGAATATTTTTCTCAGAGGTGAGAAATAAGTGATAGGAGGTATAAGTTTACAACAACAAAGTTATTAACAGTGCAGTTCAGCAGATTACCTGTAGTGGAAAGGAAGAAAATGAAAATAAAATTTTCATTGGAGTCAATGAGACAAACAATGCTTCCTTGAAAACAGGGATGACTGGACCCTGTCTCAATATAGAGGGAAGGATAGAATGGAAGAATGAACGAATGCCTAAGGAGCCAGGAATTTTTCACATTAAATAAATAAAAACTCATAGAGACCAAAGCAGGGTGTCTCAACCTTGGCACTACTGACATCTTGGGCAGGATAATTCTTTGTCACAGGGAGCTGTCTTGCACACTGTAGGATGTTCAGCAGCATGCCTGGCCTCTATCCACGAGATACCAGTAGCAACCCCCTCCATTTTTGACAACCAAAAATGTCTCCAGGCACTACCATATTTCTCTTGGAAGACAAAACTGTGTCCCACTGAGAACCACCAGTGTAAAGAAAAAGAAGAACCATACTTTTGGGGACAATAATGTGACATCCTTCCTTACATATTTTTCTAAAACACAAGGCTCTTTAGAGCTCTAGATGAGGTCAAAAACAAAAGAAGGACATCAACAGCCAAGACCATATTTGGAGGAAATACAAATTTGTAAGAATAGATAAGAGGGCTATTTGAAAAACAGAAATTAAAAAAATACTTAGTTGGCTTAATTACCAGCTTTCCCAGCTATGTTTGTATCATTATGTAAGCTTAAGATGTCCTTTACCTCCTGGTCTCATACTTATTGTATATAGTTCTATGAAAAGAACCAACATAGAAATTGTAACTCATTAAAGTTAGTGATCATAAGTATGAAATAGCCTGATTTCCAGGCATACACTGGTATAATCATGACCTGTTTTATTCATCACGTTTTTTAATTAAAAGCTCCCTTTTCCTCTTGGGAGGATGATGATTAAGACTGAAGGGCTAGAACTCAAATCACATACACACTTCCATATTATCTGGCATGTAAGCCCATAGTTTAAGAATCTATTACTTGTCACACATCAACACAAAAATAGTTTATCACAACACTCTCAGCAGCTGGCTGAATATGCCACACTTTTATAGCAGCCAGTCTTTAGGCAAAGCAGACAAAAGAAGCAGCAGGAGAAGGTAGGTGGTTCTTGGCAGTCCCCTAAACAAGAAATAATGCGTATCGTGTACTTGTATAAGAGGAGATAGCATTAGTTTTTCCAAAGCAGTTTTAATTCACACAAGATTTCATAAACAAACAAAAGGGGAATGGGCAGAGGAGAGGAGAAAGAAACTAAAAGACGAAAATAGGCAGTTTGGCTTGCAGTGTAACCTGTTCAGAAGCTACCCTCTTTTTTTTAAGATTTTATTTATTTATATGACAGAAAGAGATCACAAGTAGGCAGAGAGGCAGGCAGAGGGAGAGGGGGAAGCAGGCTCCCCGCTGAGCAGAGAGCGGGATGTGGGGCTCGATCCCAAGACCCTGAGATCATGACCTGAGCCGAAGGCAGAGGCTTAACAAAGTGAGCCACCCAGGTGCCCCCAGAAGCTACTCTCCTCATGGCTAACATACAAAGACAACAAAAGAGAATCATATGCAATATGCAATAGTTGTAAAGTACAGCAAGCCTTGTGTTGACCACGAAATTATTTAAAAGGCCAGACTGATATTTTTAAGAATTATGTTCATATATCCTTAAAATCCACAGCCATATCACTTTTATCCTCATAGCTATTTTCCTGCAAGTAATAAATAAATAAATAAATCTGTAACATATGTGACCTACTACTACATGGCAATGATTCAAAGAATTTTAACTACTGATTATCAGTGGTGCTAAAATGAATGGCCCTTGAACTTGGTCTTCTAAATTTTACATAACCATAGTACAAATGTAGGCCAGGTCCAACCATCACCAGTCTAGAGAACCACTAGGTCTTGAGGTTAATTTACAGTCAGTCTAAAATTTAGGGTCTTAGACAGTATAGAAAACAATGGTTAAAAACATGGATTTCATAGTCACACTGGTCTTGAATTTCAAATTCACCACTGTATTTCATTGGGCAAGTTACTTACCCTTTTCTGAGCTCTTCTCCTCAGCCATAAAATAACTGATGTGAGGACCAAATGAGTCAGTATTGATGGGGGAGGATATCTGTCATCAATCCCTGAGCAACCCTGCACATTCTTACCAGGTAAAAAGGCCCTGAGACTGAAAGGCCCTGATAACACTTTAGCCAGGCTATTTCCGAGGGTTGTGTTTAAAGCAAGTGACCCTGAGGGCACCTGGGTGGCTCACTTGGTTAAGATTCCAACTCTTAACTTTGGCTCAGGTCATGATCTCAGGGTCATGGGATTAAATCCCACATTGTGCTCCACACTCAGAAGGAAGTCTGCTCAAGATTCCCTCTGCCCCTCCTCTCTGTCTCTCTCTAAAATAATTAAGTGAAAATAAAGCAAGTGGCCCTGATCATGAGGTAATAATACCACCCCTCCCCAAAGAGCATGCTTGCTTCTGCTTACCATAAAAGTGGTAAATGCTCCAAACTCAGTGTTTCTCTCCTATAATGCAACTGACTACCCGTGTACACACATCCATCCTGCTCTACCTTGTAGAAATTAGGACCATAGTGAATCAGCATGTCACACTGACATTCTGGCTACTGCTTTTGCAATGAATAATAAACCATCTTTTGTTGCTGACCCAGGAGTCTTAAGTCTTCTGCAATCATTCATGGAACAGCAACAGGTATATAAGCAGGATAAAATCCCAGATCTTTAGCAGTTTTTGACAAATATATGCAAGACACTGAGAATAGCAACTGGCACATATGATATTTTTCATTATTGAGAAACACCTCTGGACAGGCCTGAGTCCTATACTTGGTCAGTGAACCAAGAGAACCACCCAAGGATTAAGATGACCTAGGACAGAGTCAGCATTCTCTAGGGTCCTTCACACAATGCATGGTTAAAACAATGTTGATGTGACCTTCACTGAACTAGGCTAACTCAGACTCCAGTAAACAGTAAAATTAACCGGTATTTTCATCCATTTGCATTCAGACTTAAACTGTCATCTTTCATAATTGCCAACTTTTCATCTAACTAGAACCCACATGCCATGTATTTATGTTACAGAAGATTCATTACAGCTGTCAATAACCTCTGACTCCCCATACGTCAGAGCTGAATGGAACCTTAAATATGGTTTATTTCAACTTCCGGATTTTACAGAATAAACTGACATCTAGAGAGAAGATAAATGACTTGCCCAGAGTTATAGCTTAAAAAGTAGTCAGCTTACTTTCTATATAACCTCTTTAAATTGCCAGAAATTAACTCTTAAAATAAAACTTAGTAATAAGATCAGTTAGATAACCTATTTAGCTTATATCAACTCTGTATAGCTTATGAAATACTCTTAGATTCTATAAAGTGGGGAGTCGTGAAAACACAAAGTGGTGGTACTAGGATCAAAATGCAATTTCTACTAGTTTATGACAGCATGACTCATGATGGTGTGAATGGGAAATACTTTTAAAAAAATCTGTCACATTCAGTAATTGATTTCACATCCAATGACCATCCTTCTTGCATGCTATTTCTGGGGCCAGGCAATAGGATATGCCACTAATAATATTCACAGAAACCAGTAAAAACAACAAGGAGTAAGATGATCAGTCAGAAACACGCAAGTGTTAATAGATTAAAGGGAGGTCAATGGGTTGAAAGCAGGGATATGTAATATAACTTACCTTGATCCACAACTAGCTACAACAAACCTCTTAGGAAGAGTGTGATAAACTGGGCACAGAGCCCTGCTTAACTCCACGTTACCCCTCAGTTCCATTATACAGAGATATGGCCCCTTAAAATTTAGTATTTGGTCTCAGACCTATTCAGCCATATAAAGATGGAGGATTTGGATCTCACAGAAATTCGCAAGACTATCTTAATTAAGCAAGTATAGGCTATACAAAGGAAACCTAGGAATTCAGAGATAAGAAAACGCGGGTTAGCCCTGCTTTAGTAAAACAAACACATAAAAAGCCAAACCACCGGCATGGAAAAAATCCAGGCGATTTTTTTTTTTGCACTGTAAAATCATTCTTCCCTTTAATAGCTTGTTTAAAGACCATTAGCTATTCAACCAAAGGGGAGGAAAAATGTAAGCTAATGCACTGCCAGTGAAAAACAAGCTGTGAGGTCAGCCTAAGAAAAGATTATTTCTACTCACAAAAAAAAATGTACACACTGACTCTTCTGGAAAACATTGATTTTGTAATGTCAGGTACTAGACTGCAAGACACATTAGAGGAAATGCTTCTGCCAAATTTATTTCAACCCATCTTAAATTTCTATAGGTTCTGGGCACCCGGGTGGCTCAGTGGGTTAAGCTTCTGCCTTCGGCTCAGGTCATGATCTCAGGGTCCTGGGATGGAGCCCCGCATCTCTGCCCAGCAGGGAGCCTGCTTCCCCCTCTCCCTCTGCCTGCCTCTCTTCCTACTTGTGATCTCTCTCTATCTCTCTGTCAAATAAATAAATGAAATCTTAAAAAAAATTTCTATAGGTTCTTGCCTTATAGGTAACGTTAAGTGAAAATAGATGTTATGACACAAACTTTAAAAAAAAATGCAGTTTTACCTGACAGTCTGTAACCATGTGAAGCATTGTGGAACAATAACATCAAGAAAATCACTGGAAGGAGTGCAGAAAGGGAGGAACCTTAAGTTTGAGAAAGTAATCAACATATTGAACCAGTAGGCTAGGTCCTCAAGAACACAGCCCTCTACAATTGAGGACTGCAATCACTTAAAAGCAAATGTAGTCAGGCTTAGGATAAGGCATTACATAGATACACACCTTATATTCTTTTTTCAGAATTAATGACAATTGGAAAATACCTATTCTTTTTTTTTAAGATTGTATTTATTTATTTGACAGAGAGACACAGCAAGAGAGGGAACACAAGCAGGGGGAGTGGGAGAGGGAGAAGCAGATTCCCCCACGTGCAGAAAGCCCAATGGGCTCAATCCCAGGACCCCAGGATCATGACAAAAGCAGAAGGCAGCTGCTTAACGACTGATCCACCCAGGCGCCCCGGAAAATACCTATTCTAAGTGAAACATTACACAAAGTCCCGTGACCTTGCTGAATTTCCTATCAGGTATGAGAATAAAATCCACAAAATAAAGATATAAGGTATAGAATAAATCTAATTTAAATGCAGTCGCTAGCCCATATGACACCATTGTGTGAATTACAAAAAACAGCCCCCAGAAGATAGTCTTGTGATTGAGCACAAGATTTGGTAAGTGATGTGACCTTTGTGGTCTCACATCCTTGAGTGTAGTGGCCCAGGTCTCTATTATACATACAACTTCAAAATATAAATGTACAGTCTATACAAGGTCTTGCTTTCTACATACAGAATCTTCCTAAACAGCTTCAGCCAGCATAATATGCTATTATGAAATTTTGCCATTTGAAATTTTATCAGTGATGGATTTCAAAGCACATAATACCTCCACAGCTTTTTCTCCCCTCAGCAAAACAAAAGAAACACATGCCACAATGATCCAGCCCCAACAATTATCACTCATGTCCTGTTTTGAGGAAAATTACCACCTGATTGGATCAGTAAATAGCCTAGAAGTTGCAGCGTGAAATGGATTACTAGTCTAAATCTACTTGAATCCAAAGTACAAGAAATGATATGCCTAACGCCTCCCAGTATTACAACGGCACTAAATTGCTGTCTAGAAAGTTGTGGTTACACAATTTCTTTAGTAAATCTGTGTGGAGTCTAGGCTCTTTGCCCAAGCTGATTTCTCATATTACCCACTCCACCCATCCCCAGCTCCATCACCACATCAGTGTAACCTGGTTTTCAATTTTAACCCCACAAATATCTAAATAAGAAAACTTAATAGTTCAAAGTGCTTTGTAAAGGTTTGCTCACACAATTATCCATATTCAGCAACCTAGAGTACATTAAAGTGGCTAAAAACCAATGACAGACACCTCAATTATCAAACTGCCATTTGTATTGAAATAAAAACTAGAGCTAGTAACATATACTTAGTTGTGTGTATCAAAGAGTTATATGAACCCTTTATCCCAGAACTCAAGAACACATTTCTTTTGCCCAACTAACTACATTTCCCTGGGAAGACAATACTTACACATAAACCCCACTCCACTTCACAAATTGTAAAATGAAGAATGAGTGATTACCCAACCAGTGAGTGGAGCCAAAAGTTTTATTTGGTCTCTTTTCTATGGCACATAGTAGCTGTTCTCTCTCTCCACGCTTGCATAGACAACCTTTCCAGATTCTTCTACAGAATTAAAGACAGAGGGGCAGCTGGATGGTTCAGTCAGTTAAGCACCCCACTCTTGATTTTGGCTCAGGTCATGATCTTGGGGTCCTGGCACTGAGCTCCACATTGGGCTCCATGCTCAGTGCAGAGTTTGCTTAAGAGATTCTTCTCTCCCTCTCCCTGTGCCCCTCCCCCTGCTCGCAGGTACACACTCTTGCTCTCTCTAAAATAAGTAAATCTTAAAAAAAAGGACTAAAGACAGAAGTGAACTTAATTGGAGCTGATACTTCATGATAGCACTTTATGTGGAGTAACTTTAAATGAAAATTTTACCATTAACTTTGGGGCACCTGGGTGGCTCAGTAGGTTAAGCATCCACTCTTAGTTTTGGCTCTGATCATGATCTCATGGGTATGAGATCAAGTCCTACTTCAGACTCAATGCTCAGAATCTGCTTGAAGAGTCTCTTACTCTGCCCCTCCCCCCACTTGCACAAGCACACTCTGTCTCTCAAAATAAATCTTTTTTTTTTTTTTTAAGATTTTATTTATTTATTTATTTGACAGAGAGAGACACAGCGAGAGAGGGAATACCAGCAGGGGGAGTGGAAGAGGGAGAAGCAGGCTTTCCCGCAGAGCAGGGAGCACTATGCGGGGCTCGACCCCAGGACCCTGGGATCATGACCCAAGCCGAAGGCAGATATGCTTAACAACTGAGCCACCCAGGTGCCCCTCAAAATAAATCTTCAAAAAAGTTTTTTACCCTTAATTTCAAGTTGTATTTGTTTAAGGAATTCAGTGACATGTATATTAATTAGACACATATTAGATTAAAACTCTATTTTTTTAGTCAATTAGGGGTATCTGAATATGAATTAAATATTAGATGATACCAAGCAATATATTATTTTTTAAGTGGCAACAGTGGTATGTGGTTACATTTTTTTAAAAAAGTAATTTTTAGAGAACCACACTGAAGTACATAGGAGCAAAATGACATGATAAGGAAAAAATAAATGATGGATAAAGCAAATACTGAAAATCTAGATAACTGCTAGATTGGGGGTAATGGATATATGGTAATTCATTATACTAACCTCTCTACTTTTTAGTACATTTGCAAATTTTTATGTTTTACAAAAAGGCCATATTACCTAACCCATATTACAAATAAAGTGACAACTTTATTTTTATCTTTTTTACTTTTAACTAGGTGAGAGACCAGCATGTGGATATCTATCCTAGAATGACAAACAGATTTAGGACTCCACCTGTTTTCTCCCCTGGGTGACCACTAGAATTACCAGGTGATTGGATCAACAGCCTTTGGAAAACAATACATTCCTAATGAAGTCTTGGATTCCTACATAGACCTGCATGAATAGCAACATAGAAGCTTCTCAATTGAAGTAGGCACTGCTCTACAGAGCCTTAACAGAAGGAAAGACTGGTGGACAATTTCACAGTGTTTGGTAGCTTACTCTCCCAAAAGCCATACAGAAAAAACTTCATTAAACAAAAGCCTGTGTAAGCGGTGATTAGTAAGAGTTTTGTTTGCCACATTCTTTCATGAGAAAGGTACCAATACCTTTTCCCCAGGCCACCTTACATAAAGCAAGCAAAAATCAGAATTCACTTGAATGTCTGCTCAAGCTATCGCCAGAGTAATCACTCAGACTGAAACAGATTCAACCTAATCAGATAAATAAGTTTTAAATTAGTATGAGTTCACATTTGTTACTTACAGTCATAATAGCTATGGAAAAATACATCTTAAACTTCCTTTATATGCATCAATTTTGAGCTGTCTTCCTATAGGAAGACAATTGAGTACCTCCTACAAGATGCCCACTTGGATATCAAGTATATAACTAGTATTTCAAGTCACCTGGCCATCATCTTAGTCGCTTCAGTCTTGAGACAAAATAGCATAACAAACATCCTAAATGTGACAGAGGAATTGGTCTCCTCTGCATGGCAGACTAAATGTAGGAATAGGGGAAAGTTGGGTCTTCAATAACAATCCATATGGTGCTAGTGATAACCAGTAATATTTAACCAAACGTGCTGATTCATGGAAATTAGCATATATTATGTGTGTATAATTTTCAGAGTATCCTGTTATTTAAAGTGTTCTTTGGGACCAGACTGGCAAAGAACAGGATTTCACTTCAATGACATACTGCTACTGCCAGACCTCTTGGTACCTGGAGTAAACTCTAGGTGGATTATAATTCTAATGGTTCCAAAAAAGGAACAAAAAGAGAGATTGAGTCATTTTTTACCTTCAGAGACCTTGAAGCATAATAACTCAGTGCTATAAGCACCTTTTGCAATATTTTAAACTTATCTCTAGGCCGGTCCCCTTAACATATCAGTGACTCAGTTTCCTCATTTGTACAACAGCAATAAGCTACCTGGCAAGGCAGAATGCCAAAGATATCTAATAACGTTTTTCTTTTGTTTTAAGATTTTTATTTACTTGTGAAAGAGAGAGTGTGCACACAAGCAGGGAGAGCAGCAGAAAGAGGGAGAACCAGGCTCCCTGCTGAGCAAGGAGCCCGATGCAGGACTTGAATCTATCCCAGGACGCTGGGGATCCCAAGACCCTAGGATCATGACCGGAGATGAAGGCAGACCCTTAACCGACTGAGCCAGCCAGGCATCCCTCTAGGAAACATTTTTTAACAAAAATTTTAAATGTGTCAAATTGATAAATTGAAAGAAAATGGTAGCCTGGTTCTTAAAAAATACTACAGTAAAAAAAAAGTTAAATTCACATCTTATATTCATCCAACAGAATTATTAGTAAAAGGTCAGAATGTATACTCCTCCAAATGGACAAATGGAATGGGGAATCAATCAACATATAACCAGGGGCGCCTGGGTGGCTCAGTGGGTTAAAGCCCCTGCCTTCGGCTCAGGTCATGATCTCAGGGTCCTGGGATCGAGCCCCACATCAGGCTCTCTGCTCTGCAGGGAGCCTGCTTCCTCCTCTCTCTCTGCCTGCCTCTCTGCCTACTTGTAATCTCTCTCTCTGTATCAAATAAATAAATAAAATCTTTAAAAAAAAACATATAACCATATTACGGAACTTTATACAATAATAATATTAGAGCTATCAAACTGCAAAAAAGCCACTAAACCATCCAACCACAATCACACTTGATTCAGGTAATATAGGGGGTTAATAGTAATGCTATATATTTGTATAGCAATATAGAATTTTCTAAATGCTATCTCATTCACTTCTGTGTTTTATCTACATCACCTTGTAAAGCTAATCAGGCAGACAGTACCTCCAACCCACAGATGTTAATGAAAGGGCTTAAACTCCTGCTGTTAAACAGTTCATCAGAAATCACAAGCAAAGGGCACCTGGGTGGCTCAGTTGTTAGGCATCTGCCTACCTCTCCCGTCATGATGCCAGCCCCACATCTGGCTCCTGCTCAGCAGGAAGCCTGCTTTCCCTCTCCCACTCCCCCTACTTGTGTTTCTGCTCTCCCTGTCTCTGTCAAATAGATAAGAAAAATCTTAAAAAAAAAAAAAAACCAAAGAAAGAGAAAGAATAAAAGAAATCAAGCAAATGAAAGATAAAATGGACACTGGAACCCAGGTCCTTTGGTCCTCCATTCAGTATTCTTTTGCCAATAATCTGAAGTCTCCTACTAACAATAAAGTGTTTCTTGGGTCATAAGTTTTAATACTTTTTTTCTGCATGGACGTTCAGGCTCTATCATCACAAGAATTCAAACAAAAAAGGGGATAGAGGAGTTCTCCCAGACAAGAAGTTTCTTGAATTTCAAAATAGACAAAGGACACAGAGGGATGTACAGATAGGTTCACTGGATGGAGTATTTTTTTAAAAGCCTATTTTCAACAATTTACACTCTCAAAATGTCTGACCTATAGGGAAAGAATTCCCAGCTAATAATCATTTACTGAGTAGTTCTGCACCCAAGCACTGGTTTGCAAGGTTTTCAAGAATAGGCATTAAGTGGGACCATTGCCCAGAAGCACTTTAAAATCTCTGTAGATAAAAGATCAGCATGTAACATTCAGACTCACAATAGTTATGAGCTCAGAACAAGGAAAAGCCTTTGGTAAGCTTAAGTAATCAGTGAAGTTTTAATGAAAGTATAAGGGAATTTTGTGACATGGGCTGTGAAAGGCAGGTGAGATTTATAAAGGAGAAACAAGGTGGGTATTTCAAGTTTGGTGAAGATGTTCAGTGTGGGTGGCAAGAAAGTGAGGCAATGGAGTAGCAGAAGAAACTGAAGTGCAGAGAAATATGTCTAGTAAATATTTAGAATACTAGAATACTAGAAATATGCCTAGTAAAAATAATGCCTAGTAAATATGAACTAGGAAATGAATGAGTAGATGAGTTGCAACTGGAATTCAGGTCTCTAAACATAAAACTCTTAGGCCACTCTGTTCCTCCTAACTGGTCTTCTTGCCTCCATTCTGGCACCCCTCTCCAAGAAATTCACCATTGTATTAAGTTTTTCTTTCTTTTTAAGATTTTATTTATATATTTGTCAGAGAGAGAGAGAGAGAACACAAGCAGGCACAGTGGCAGGCGTGGACTCGATCCCAGAACCCTGGGATCATGACCTGAGCCCAAGGAAGCAGCTTAACCAACTGAGCCACCCAGGCGTCCCAAGTTTCTTTAATTCTAATCAGGCCAGTCCCCTGCTTAAATCTCTTTAATGGCCTACTATGGCTTACAGAAAGAATTTGAAACTAAAATAGCACACAAATATCCATCATGATCTGGACTAGCTCTCTTCTAGCAGGTCCACCATATGTACCCTTTGTTTCAGCCATTAACATCTACACACAGTTCCTTTATTAGGCATGTTACCATGTCTCTCTACCTTTGCATATGTTGTTTTTTCAACCTAAAAATGCCTTTCTTTCCCCTTCTTCAATTAATGCCTTACTCTTCAAGCCTTGGTGTAAATGTCACCTACTATGGTAAGCCTTTCCTTGTCACACTCAACCATCTAATTAGATTTAGATGCCTCTCCACAATATACCACCCTCTTATGCATACTCCTATGAGTCCTTATCACACAGTTCTTTAATCATTAACTTCCCTGTCTCCCCCCACTAGATTATGAGCATCTTTGTATTACCAACCATCAGAATGCCTAGCATCGAGTAGGTGCTCAGTAAATGTTTGTTGCATAAATAAACTCATTGTGCTCAACTTTTCAATTAAATCAAAACATGATTTATCCAATTAAAAAGCCAAGCCAAATATTCAGGAAGTTATACAATAAACAAAAAATTAACTTCTATTACATCAAGTTACTAATTTGACTCCACTATCTAAAGAAACAAGGCTTCAGGAATGATACAGAAACACAAAGTCAAAATGCAAAAATATTTAAGACTGTTAAAACCTTCTACACCATTTTGTGTGTGTAGGGGTGTTAGTTCCACCTTAACAATAGTCTCTTTTAATAGTCAAGCCATTGCCTTAAATATGTGGGATTCAAGATGCAGCTCCTTCATAATACTTCTACTTGATCAGACAAAACACACTCCATGATTGACACCAAATTACTAATTAATCTAAGATTCATGCTGCTTGATGACATGCGGGCCTAACAAAAGAATTACATAAAATACAAATTCATATTTGAAATTTTCTCACATTGAAAAATGAATTACTACTAATTCATTATTCAAAATGTGAGAAGTCCAAGAGATGACTGCCTTCAGTAAAAAGAATCAAAAAGGGTCATTATGAGGATTCACAGATGAAGAAAATGAAACTAAGTTCTGTTAAATTTTTATTTAATCTTAAAGAGAAGTCACTAAAGTCCTGAAATGTCACTTTGAAAAAATTATAATACCCATCAAAAAAAATTCTAATACCCATCAGAAGGTTGACATATAAAGTAGTTCCTCTCAATAGAAAACACACCTTCCTTCTCCAATTTTCCAGAACAATGAGAAACTAAATGAAAACAAATGAATCACAAGCCTTATACTTTAATGAATCCACTGTAACTACTATTACTTTTTCTATGTAATGGAAACTTTCATCTTAGCTAATACTATACATAGACATTATCTAATTAACTGCTTTTTACTTCCAGATGAATAATCTTCAATACCAATCATTTGTGTGACCAGTACTATTTCCCTTCTCCCTTCATCACTGACCTCCTCCTCTCCCTAGTAACTTAGGAGTGGAATCAACTGGCATTTCCTTTACCTTCTCTGTCTGGTAACCCAATAGTTCTTAGCCTTCTATAGGTCAAAGGCGCCTTTGAGAAACTGACGAAAACTATGAGACCCAGAAAAATGAATGTACCTACATACACTCAAACTTTTTCACACAATTTCAGGAGTTATCCCCCACAGTCACTTACACAAATAATTTCTATGACCATACAGCTCTCTTTTATAATCTCACACAACTCCTTTATATACATACACAATTAAGAACTATTACAGTGATTAATAATGTAATACTCAAAATAATAAAATTAAGTCTAGGTAAAGCTTTATCCTACTGGCAATATTTTAAGTTAGGAACCCCAGAAGAACTCCATCCTAAAAGGCCTTAGAATATGTTGAGCACTTCAATAAGACAACTCAAAATAATGAGTAAGGCATTTATTTAAAAAAAAAAAGTCTATCAAGTCTTGTTGTTTGGTCACCTTGCTTCCTTTAAAATGGCTGAAATGTCTTCGTAAATTTGTTTTTATTAACTCTGACATAGCTCCTTGTAATATCATGTAAGCCTCAAAAGTTGATTTGTGCAAAAAAGAAAGTTCCAATTGCTATTAACTCTTGGATTCAAATTTGCATTCTACTATATCAAGCTATGTTCAACACTGAATGCTGTTAGCTAGTTACTGAAAGTGATACCATCTCATAACGATCTAGTTACCTCCTCAAAGCAAGTAAAACATAAAAGATGAAACAGGACAAATACCAAAGGGAAAAGAAGACTATAATCAAGGTGTTATTACTAACAGAGGTAAGTGCTTTCTTGAAAGTGTTGTTCTTAAAAGTAGAAGCGTCTTGCTGGATGTACCAAACTATTCGTGGACACTGAGTTGATGTTTATTTTTGCTTAAACTTTTAATCACTGTTTAAATCACAGTTTTGCACTGGGTCAAAAAAAAAAAAGGAAACGTGATCACTCTTTTACCACAAACTGATAAATTTCAAAGTCACATCAGAATTTTTAAATATATTAAACTTTGGTGATACACTCGCAAAAATTATTCTAAGTTTCATGATGCTGTGAGCACCTATTAAACCAATTAACCCTCCGCTGGCATAGACAATTCACAAAAAGCAGTTTCTTCATTTGTGATTACTGGGTTAACAGGATATATCAAGTAAGCAAGTTCTCAGTTTGCCTCAAGTTAGGGTAGAAATGATGAGACTTTAAACTGTTCATTTTATTCTACCCCACTAGGTCCCTCCCCACACAAAGGAAATCTGTATACTTCCTGAAATAATACTTCGATGTCCACATCTTCCAGCATGGACAATTCATAATTGAAAGGCAAACTGGAAGCAAGAGAGAAGTGCAACAGGTACATACCGTAACCGATGCCGTAAGAAAAGGCTTTAGTAATGTCACTGTCTCCTCCCCTATTATAAACAAGTTGCTGGGGAAAACTGAAAACTAAATGTGCAACATGTGCTTGTACTTCTGAGTTAGAGGAAGAACCTTAAAACAGGATTTATTTGTTGAGTTTGTGCAGGAAAACTATTTTGTCTCATGCCACCCAAATTATAAATTTTATTGATAAATGTCTACCTATTTGCCATGGCTGGGAAAAAGAGACTGTAGTCAATACATTTTGTTAACGCTACCAGTTTTTAAGTTTCACTATTAAACCATTTTCATATAAACTTAAAAAAAAAAAGAGGAAGCCTTTTAACTGATGAGTTGAGGAAACTCCAGTATTTCCCAACCTAATACCAGGCCCCAAAGATTACATTCCTCTGCACATTAAGTCAGTGGCAGGAAATGGACTGCTACCACTGGTTCACACACTTTCAGGGCTCTGAATCTTGTACAGTCTTACTGCTTTTGACCGTTCTTAAACCAACTAAGTGCAAGTATTGTAATGACTCTATTATAGACACAACAGTTGGTGGTACCTCACCCAACCTCAAACTCCCACGCTCCCCCCACACTTACACAGAAATGTTTCTTGGGAGAGTACATGGAAGAGACAACGGGAAAAGGCGCACGTAGGCGACTCTTCCTTAGATTTCTGGTAAAGCAGAAAGACTAGGAGCCTACGCTGTGTGTTTTGTTAAGGGTGGGGCTGGTTTGCAAGTCCGTGGGTGGGCTCCCAAGTATTTGGATTGAAAAGAAGAAAGGTTCCCCTGACCCGACACTAAGCATTAAGAGTCAAAACCTAGCAACTGACTGCGGTGGGAAGGAAAGGAATCGCGGGAAGATTCGTGCCCACAAGTTAGACAATCAACAGACCCTACCCAGTACTCGGAGTCTCCCCAAGTTGGGGTGAGGCCTTTCTCCTTTCCACACTGCCTCCCGGAATGATTCGAGTGAGAAAGGGGTTAAATGAAGAAGGGGGTGCTCTTCCCGCCCCCACGCCGCCTCCGCGCCTCGGCGTGGCCGCTCCTTCAGCGACTCCCGGAGTAGCACAGCGAGATCGCGGTTAGCCTTGGGAGGGGGCCCCAGGTCCTCTCGTGCGCAACAGCCGGAGGATCCCGGGGTTCTTGCTGTCCCCAAGGCCGGCGGAGACTGAGGGAGCACTCACCAGTTTGGGTTTGTTTTTCGTTTCCTCTTCGTTGGCGGCCCGGTTCCCCATGCTCCGCTTGTTGCTCCGGCCCCCACTGGGTTCCTCGCTGCCGCCTCCCGCTCCCGACGCCGCCGCCCCAGGCTGCTCCATCTTTCTCCGGCCCTATCTCCTACGACCTGTAACCCCACGTCTCAACTTGGGGAAGCCCGTCGGGGTGGTCCCGCTGCCCCAGCTGATTCGGTATCACCTCTTCCTGTGTGAGTGTCTGCCTGGAGAGTGGCTGATTTCAGGCTCCCGGCTCCCAGGCACCCCCGACGCAACACGCCGTTGGCACTACTCCGCGCCGGGACAAGCCCTGCCCCTGAGCAGCTGCATTTAACCGCGGTCGCCCGCGCCACCGCCCTGAGGGCGGTGTTTAGGGTGGAGGGAAAGTAGGTGCCTATCTCTTTAAGAGGGCCTCGACACACGTGATTCATCAAAGTACCCGCAGTCAGCCGCTGGGGCGCGGAAAGCGGCTTCCTACTCCCTGTACCGAGCGTGCCCCAGTTACTGAGCATGCTCAGCGCAGCGACGGGAGCCGGAGGATAAGAGAGGACTTTAAGCTGCTGTTAAGCACTGATTTCACTTCCTAGCGGCCTAGCGTGAAGTGGAAGGGAACTAGTCAAGAGAAAGACGTTATAGCCCATTTTAGAGTTGGGGAAACTGAGGCCCGGAAGGATTCAAATATGAGTTTAACTGGCAGGTTTACCTGAGTATCAGCTTCCATTGCTGTAGGCCAGAGCACCTTCCCCACAGAGGCCTTGCTGGGGGTGTGGCCCTGCTAGGCTCCATGGGAGGGGTGGATTGGCAAGATAGCTGGCATCCTACAGGAAAACCGCCACTGAGAGCGCTGATTAACTGCCTAGATGGACTGTATGGGTCAAAGTGGACAGAGGGGTGGGTGATTTATATTGCCATGATTGCTTTGCGATCAAAGAAATACTGTCGTTCCTTTCTTTCCATGCTGATGGGTAGTAGAAGCAGCAGGCATCCACTACTTAATCTTGGGGGAAGGGGGAGCAGGAGCAGTTAAGGCTGTTTAACCAAAGCACCTATAGAGAGCCAGCAATTGGATTGAGTGCTATTTTCAGTTTCGGGGACAAGTTTAGGTTTAGGGTTGTTGTGAGGAATAAGATCATGTGCATCAAAGCTTTGTTTAAAACGTAAATTGTAACAAACGCTGGGTGTTTTTGTGGAGCAGTAGCAGGGTACTGTAAGCATTCTTAGTCTTTAATGCTTATGTTGTCAGGAAGAGGCCCAGGTTATATTTCTAACATCTTTTTTAAACAGGGCTCTCTAAAAAGAGTATTCACACTGAGAAAATTGCAGGGGCAGAGCAGGATTTGAATGAACCATGACCATAGACTAAGAGCACATATGATAGAGAAGCCTGAAATGTAATCTCAGACACTAAGTCTATTAACATGTCCATATGCCTGTTATTCAGATATCTTCAGGCTATGACTTCTTTTGCCCTCTCCTTCAACCTAAATTCAACTTTGCTGAATCTAATTGGTTTATAAGCATATTTATTGAGAGAGCGTTACAATAAGTTTGACCATGCTATAGATGTGATGAGGCAATTAACTGGGACAGTAGAGTGAAAAGAACATAATATATCTAAAAACAGTTTTAATCCTGTCTTTGAAGTTATCATTAACTTTCTTTTCAATCATGCGGGTGGTAAACTACCCAAAAACAGCACAGAAGAGGAAATACATGCTTCCAGACAGGGTGGATAAGGAGTCCTAAGGTAAATTTGCTTTGTCTAAGTTTCTATCTTAAAATTTTATGTATATTTTGAATTTGACTCACTATATGCACACAAACACATATGTGATAAAGTACTTAAATGTTTCCCTTCCTGAAAAATTGAGTAAAAATGCATGCTACAGAAAGACATAACCTGTTTATCCAATACTTTCTTCTGATTCCTGTTTAAGGGATGTGGTTATGGATGAGAATCCTCCAAGCTCAAACATGGCTCAATAATATGCTCCACGGGTATTTATTAAACTCCTTAGGATATATCAGGTGCTATACAGAGTGCTCTGGGTTAGAAGAAGGACGTGGACACACTTTTTGCCTTTTAGAACTTCATAGTCTACGGGGAGAGACAGACCATTAAAGAACTGCATTTCGGTAAAACAAATATGAACAGGGAGCTCACAGAGCACATGACAGAGGTAAACCACGAGAATGTCAAGGTTCCAGGACACCTTCCCAAAGAGAATGATATTTGAGCTAAGTCTTAAGCATATAATTAAAGTTAGTAAGTTTTTTGTTGACAGCCTACTAAGTGTTAAGTACTGTGCTAGGCATTGTGGATATAATAGTGAACAGGACAGATAATGACTTGCACTTATAGGGCTTTCAGGCTATTGGAAAGTGTATTAAACAAAACTGTGTTGAACAATTACAAGGCAAAGAAAGAGGGTGAAGAGAATTTCAGGCAAAGGAAATGGCAATAGCATGTGCAGAGACGTGGTTAAGAAATTGGGGGCATCTGGAGGAGAAGGCTTCTGTTGCCAGGAGAAAAAGTGGAACATATAAGCACTTTCCAGATCATGAAAACTTGTAGGTCTCATTGGTGTGGTTTTAAAACGGAGATTGCGTTGTAATACAAATGACCTCTGTTTAGAGTACATAAATAAACTTGAAAATGGATTGACATTATTTTGAATATAAGGTTGGATTTCACTGTTCTCAGGCAAGTGAAGCTACATTTGAAATCCAATTAGAGGTATGTGTAAAACATGCATAATCTTTACTGCAACAAGTGAAAAAGTCTCTTCCTGATATGGCTTAACATTTGACTTTACTGTAATTATCTCAGCCCTCCCCAGTCTTAATTCTTGACGTTTGTTTTTTAGCATTTTGCTTCAGTTAATGTAAGCAGTAATTAAACAAAAACCCCTTCCTTCCTACATCAGGGTCATTGGTCTCTCTTGGAAGCTAACACGTGAAAGAAACCACTACTGTCCTGTAAGGATTTGCTCACTGATTATGAACCAGACACCTCACCAAGTATCCAGTCCTAGGACTGATCTCACTGCACCTACATTCCTTTGATTTTACCTTTTTGGGACACGCAAATAGCTTGGTGGATGAAGAGACCTCTTTTCTCTTATGCTGAAAAAAGAAGGAAGCTATAACATCACCTATCAAAAGTTTATGTTAGACATACTGACCATGTGGTCTCCCTCTGGCTTCTCATGAATTTAGCATCCAATTAACATTAAAAACTGAGTCCTAGGAGAAAAGAAAGATAAAAGGCGGCTAGGCTCTGTATTTCTTCAAATTGACCTTAGAGTCATTTGTTACCCCAGAGGTTTCTGATGAGCCTTATGGTATCCCTCTTGCTTTCTGTGTCTCCCTCCTCCTGAATGTTCTCTTCTAAAAATTCTGGGTCATTAATAAAGAAATGAAAGGAAATGTGGATTAGGGTCATGGAAAAACATTTGTGATATAAAGTTTGCCTAAGAGTAAACAAGTATTTATTAAGCATATACTATGTGCCAACACCAAAATAGATGTTGTGCAGAAAAAAAAATACCAGACATTCTCCTATAATGTTATATATGTCTTCCTGAAGAATCTCCTGTTCTATAGAATTGTTTATAGAAAAACAGGGACTCTAGGGAAACATGTTAGGGAAGATCATTTAAATCAAATGCAACTTTATAATCAGAGCACTAATGAAAACAATAACCATTCTAACAAGATTAAATCTCCACTGGCATTTGCTGCAGCATCACAACCCTCAATGCTTGGTAGCCTTCATGCTTTTTCCTTCCTGTTGTGGATCCTCAAGGGCATTCACTTTTAATAGATTATTATCTTCATCAAAATTAAAAATCTAATTGAGGGGCGCCTGGATGGCACAGTCAGTTAAGCCTCCGGCTCTTGGTTTCAGCTCAGGTCTAGATCTCATGGTCCTGAGATCCAGCCATTTGTTGGGCTCAGCAGGGAGTCTGCTGGAGATTCTCCCCATCTCCCTTTGCCCCCCTGCAATGTGCTCTCTCTTTCTATCTCAAAAAATAAATAAATATTTTTTAAAAATCTAATTAAAGAGTACCCAGTGTTTTAAAACCTGTGGTGAAATGTCTTCACAGCTTCATTATCAGTAGTCACAGCTTCACTAAATAGTTTAACGTAAGGAACTTAAGAGGTTGTTGAAGCCACTAAACCAGTCATACTGAAGGGGCAGAGTCTGGTGCAAGATTCTTCTTTTTTTCTTAAAGTCTTCATACATTGCTAGGATTGGAAGAAAGCTTCCTTCTTATCATCTCGAAACTTACAGTGCTAAGAAAATTCACATGTGAACCAACTGGACTTTCACCTTATTTTGACATAACTCTTCTATTTATCAATTGCTAATGTGTTTATTCATGGTACACGAATACTTGTAATGAAACAGACTGTAAAATAGAAAATCTCTGCCATCGATAGCTATAAAATCTACTTGAGAAAACAAACAACAGATTTGTGAAATGGTGAGAGAAAATTAGCAGCCTAAATTGGAGATTCTGACTCTAAATTCAACATAACATGGTAAAGGGGTGAGATTAGTTGGACCTAGAACAGATGAAGAAGTTCTCAAGGAAAAGGTAAAACTTGAGCTGCTAAGGTATGAAGCAGAAATCAGACATGAATAGGCAAAGTTAAGAAAGGAAGTAAGGAAAAGACAACATATAGAATGGTCTGGAAACAATACTGACCAATGATGTTGAGTGGCTGGTGGGGCTTGAGTAGAATGGTGAGAACATAGATGTTGAATAATAGTAGGAAACATGGTTGGCCCCCTAGCATTTTCCCAGAATGTGAACAGATTTGAATGTAAGACACAGTGGTAGTAATGGGTAAAGATCTTTAGCAGGAATGTTATAAAATAAAGAAGTAAGGAGCTGGTCTGGCAGTGGCACGCAGAATAACTTTTTTTCTTTTATTTAAATTTAAATTCAAGTTAGTTAACATATAGTACAGTATTGGTTTCAGGAGTAAAATTTAGTGATTCATCACTTACATATAATACCTAGTGCTCATCCAAACAAATGCCCTCCTTAATGCCCATCACCCATTTATCACATCCCTCTACCCGCCTCGCTTCCAGCTACCTTCAGTTTGTTCTCTATAGTTAAGAGTGTCTATGGTTTGCCTCCCTCTGTGTTTAACTTATTTTATTTTTTCTTCCCTTCCCCTATGCTCATCTGTTTTGTTTCTTAAATTCCACATGAGTGAAATCCATATGGTATGATGAGTTTGACTGACTTATTTCACTTAACATAATGCACTCTAGTTCCATCCATGTCATAGCAAATGGTGAGATTTCATTCTTTTTTATGGCTGAGTAATTTTCCAGTGTGTGTGTGTGTGTGTGTGTGTGTGTGTGTGTGTGTGTGTGTACCACAACTTTTTATCCGTTTTTCAATCAGTGGACATGTGGGCTGTTCCCATAATTTGGCTATTGTTGATAGTGCTGCCATAAACATCGGAGTGGATGTATCCCTTTGAATTAGTGTTTTTGTGTTCTTTGGGTAATTATTTAGTAGTGCAATTGCTGGATCACTGGGTAGTTCTATTTTTAACTTTTTGCAGAAGCTCCATACTGTTTTCCAGAGTGGCTGCACCAGTTTGCATTCCTAGCAACAGTGTAAGAGGGTTCCCCTTTCTCTGCATCCTTGCCAATACCTGTTCTTTCTTGTGTTGTTGATTTTAGCCATTTTAACAGGTGTAAGATGATATCTCATTGTAGTTTTGATTTGTATTACCCTGTTGATCAGTGATGCTGAGCATCTTTTCATGTGTCCATTGGCCATCTGTATGTCTTTGGATAAATGTCTGTTCATGCTTTCTGCCCATTTTTAGCTGGATTATTCATTTTTGGGGTGTTGAGTTTTTTTTTTTAAGTAAACTCCATGCCACACGCGGGACTTGAATTCACAATGGGTGTTGAGTTTTGCTAAGTTCTTTATATATTTTGGATACCAACCCTTTATCAGATATGTCATTTGCAAATATCTTCTCCCATTCCATAGGTTGCCCTTTAGTTTTGTTGATTTTTTCCTTCACTGTGCAGAAGCTTTTTATTTTGATGAAATAAGTCAGTCAGAGAAAAACAAATACCATATGATTTTGCTCATATGTGGAATCTAAGAAACAAAAGAAAGGAGCAACAGGAAAAAAAGAGAGGCAAACCAAGAAACAGAACATAGATGAACTAGAAAGATAGATGATTAACTAGAAAGAACAAACTGTTACCAGAAGGGAAGTGGGTGGAGGGATGGGTTAAATAGGTGATGGGAATTAAGGAGTGCAGTTGTTGTGATAAGCAGCGCTTGTTGTGTGGAAGTGTTAAATCACTGTATTGTACACCTGAAACTGATATTACATTGTGTTAACTAACTGGAATTTAAATAAAAACTTTAAAAAAATAAAGGAACAAACCATTCCTCTTCACAGATTATATACAGGAAACAAAGGAAAAGAAAGAGTAGACAAGAATTACTAAAATGTTGGCCCAAGGAAATAAAACCTTAGTAGCAAACTGGGTACTCAAGGTATTTGGCATTTGCAGACAGAACCATGCCAAGGAGCCTGGTACCCAAAAACTAAAGAGACTAATTACAGCAGGATAGGAAAGCTAAGAAGCTTCCTGTAGTCACCAACAGGAAGAGACTGGGCAGGCTGGTAAAGCAGAAAGAAGAGTTGTGTAACAGTGGGCAGTAAGCAGGCAGACAACTACGACTCTAGAAGTCCAGCACTGAATGTCCTGGGAGGCAGGCAGACAGAGAATAGAATCCAGTCTGGTGGCAGGCAGTAGGCAGTTAAGCAGGAATGCACTGATGGGGATTGGGATTAAGAAACAAATTAGTAATCTCTTAAGAGGTCTGGCAAGACACTGCTAAATAAGGCAGGGCACCAGGCCTAAAAAAATTGGCATGACAGATGAAATCTATAGAGAGAGGCAGACAGAGGTGAATAAAAGATGGCAACAAACACACCCAATTTGTTTCACTACTCTGTGAGATCACAGTAGGACCAGAAGCAATAGGTCCACTTGATGCTAAGCCACAAACTATTGAAATACTCCTCCTTGAATCCTCTCTGACTAGGAACAAGATTGGTTCCAGTGGAGGAAAAGTAGACAACAAGAAAAGGCCTGGAAAAAATAATGACCAATAGTGATCACTTACCTGAAGTAAAGGTTAATGTGGTTGTGATGATTACAGGGATTAGAGCTGGAAGACAGGTAGCTAAAACATAGTCCCACAAAAATTAGTCCAAGCCTATGGTGCCAATTTCTCCTTTTGGGGAAAGTGCTGTGGAACACCTGGGTGGCTCAGTCGGTTAAGCCTCTGCCTTTGGCTCCCGTCATGATCCCAGGGTCCTGGGATCGAGTCCCACATCGAGCTCCTTGCTCTATGGGAAGCCTGCTTCTCCCTCTGCCTGCCGCTCCACCTGCTTGTGCTTGCTTGCTCTCTCTCTCTGACAAATAGATAAAATCTTTAAAAAGAAAAAAATAAAGAAGGTTCTGAGACTAATAGAGACTAAGAATTCCCAGATTCATGCCACCTGTGGTTTTATACAGTATACTGAAAACCAACCCTTTGAATTTTATATGGAAAATATGCTTCTAACAAAGAACAGACCTCTCTGTTAACCAAAGTCCCAAAGCCCCAAAGCAATTATCAAGAGTGGCGTAACAGATTATAAATGGTAATTGTCCAGTCTATAAGTTAGTAAGACATAGGTGTAGTAATAAACAGTGAGGAAAAAATTTTCAATTTGCTTGCCAAACTATGTGGATCAGAAAAACACACACTGACGTTAACAGGGATGCTGTTTGTTTAAGAAGTTGAAGGATTTTTTTTAGAAAAAAATTAGTATGTAGAAACAGTCTCTTGGAGATAAATGGAGTTCAAAAGTGAGACTAAAATTATGCAACTAAAATCTATTGTCTCTTTTACTTTGTGGTTTATTTTCTGACATTTTCAAAATATAATTAACTATGAAAATTAAAGAAGATATGTTTGACATCTGTAAATAGCAACTTGTTTTCATATCTAGGCATCAGTAGTTAGGCAAGTCTTAGAAATAATTTTATTTGGGGGCAACCGGGGGGCTCAGTTGGCTGAATGTCCGACTCTTGATTTTGGCTCAGGTCATGATCTCACGGTTGTGAGATCAAGCCCTTCTTCTCTCTCTCTTTCCCAACCCCCACTGCCCCTCCTCCCTGCCTCTCCCCTCCCCCCTGCACATGTGGGCACACTATCTCTTAAAAAAATAGGTTTATTTTGTTATATATATTCTCCCCCATAAACTTTAACAACTTTATTGGTATATGATTCACAAATCATACATTTCACCCTTTTACAGTGTACAATTCACCAGTTAATATATTCACAGAGTTGTAATAACCATCACTGCAATCAATTTTAGAATATTTTCATCACACCAAAAAGAATCTTGTCTTTAACCATAACCCCCCCTCAGTCCTCCCAAATCACATCTCTCCCAACCCAAGACAACCACTAATCCACTTTATGTCTCTCTAGATTTCTCTATTCTAGACATTCACATAAATAGAATCTTATAATGTATGGTGTTTTACTAACTAGATTCTTTCACTGAGAATATTTTCAAGTTTCATCCATTCCACATCAGTTTTTATTTGTTCACTATTACCTATTTGTTCCTCAGACATAAATACAAATCAGTTGTTTAAGCTACTTCCCCTGCTATACACACAATGACAAGATATACCTACTTAAAATTCCAAAGAGTTGATATTCTCATGTGAATACCAATCTTGTCCTTCCTCTCCTGGCAAAAGCAGGAAATTCAGGGTTTGATTTTCCTATACAATGATATAATAGAAGAATTTCTTTCTGACCCAGGGCCTGATGTATGGAAATGACCACAAACACCGTATTTAATATAGATTATGTGCCAGAACAACTCTTAGAAGTTTATATAAACTAATTAAACAGGACAACCTAGAAACCAATTACATTAAATTGTATATTACCTCATACGGTAGTGGAGAATACATAGTTCTTATCCTACTTATTTTTATTTTTTTTAAAGATTTTATTTATTTATTTGAGAGAGAGAGAGAGACACACTGACAGAGATAGAGCACAAGCAGGGAGGGGCAGAGAGAGAGGGAAAAGCAGGCTCCCCACGGAGCAGGGAGCCCGATGTGGGCCTCCATCCCAGGACCCTGAGATCCTGACCTGAGCCACAGGCAGACCTCTAACTGACTGAGCCACCCATGCACCCCATCCTACTTATTTTTAAGTCTTCCATTCCAACACATTAGAAGATAAAATGTGTATCTACTTGGGCATCAGATTCATTCAGAAAGCCTTCTTTAAGATATGCACATGAATTTTTAAGAAAATTTTCGGAAAAGACTTTTAATCACTGGGTGATTCCTTGAGTGCTGGATGTAAGGATATCTGTTTTGCTGCTGCTTTTATTGTATTACTATTAGCATTTTTAAATAGCCTTGTAACACTGACTTTCCACTGCCTCCAAAACAAAGACTAATGTGAGCTGCCCTTCTCATCAGTACTAGCAGCTTCACCTGACACCCTGATATTATATAAGGACAGATCCGCCTCTAAATCCTATGAACTAACCCTGCTTTGCAGCAAAATTTTCATCTTTTAGTCTTTCATCATGTTGTTATTTTACACCATCAGAATACCTCAAAGCCTTGGCTTCAATAGTGGCCAAATTAAAATATGCAGGGCTGAGCTTGATCTCAAATCTACAGAATAAAACTTTTCCATTGCAGGTAAAGCTCTATATGTGATCCTACAGTAATATATAACTATCATTAGATTACTTTTTGTACTATCTTTGATGATTAAATATGATATAGGGCTATAAAGTAATATGATATTTTAGCTATCATATTAGAACTTATACATATCATTTTAATTATATTAACAAATATTGAGTAGTAAATATATCCAGGGCATGGTTCTAAGGATAGGTGAATGATAACACTATTCATGATCTCATTTGGCTTAGGTTATTGTCAAGGCAACTGACAAGAACTCATCAAAAAGAATATTACAGAAATACATAGGAGGAAGAGAATGGCGAAGGTTTTTTTTTTACAAGTTTTTTTTTAAATAAAGATCTTATTTTTTGATTTGAGAGAGAGAGACAGATAACAAGCAGGGGGAGGAGGCAGAGGAAGAGGGAGAAGCAGACTCCCCACTGAGTAGGGAGCCAGATGTGGGTCTGGATCCTAGGACCCTGAGATCAATGATCTGAGTGTAAGGCCGACGCTTAACCAACTGAGCCAGCCAGATGCCCCCAGAATGGGGAAGGTTTTATGGAAAAGCTGTGTCTAAATATTAGTAGGACCCCAAAAGTTGTAAATTAGAGGAAAGGGCTTTTGAGGGAAAGGGAACAATATGAGCAAAAGCTTAGAGAAAGGAAAATGTGGGCTGCTTCTGGAAATTGATTAGTCATCTAATAGAGTGGAAGGTAGGTTTCATGATTGTATAGTGGGAAATAATAAAGCTGGGAAAGAGGGGCCAAATCAGGAAGACTTTGAATGCCATTCTGAATTTATTCTGTAACTGTGGAGGGTTGCCAGAAATATATGAACAAGAAAAACACATGTCTAGACCTGTATTTTAGGAACAGTGCTCTGGCATTGGTGTGTAGAATGGTTTATAAGATAAGAAACTGGAGACAAGGAGATAAATTAGGACACCACTTTCAAAAGTCATTCTCTTATTGGAGAATGAGTACTTTGGCTCCACCTGACTGCCAGTTATAGGAACTTGACCTAGTGCAGATATCCAAAATAGTCCAGAAAAGAAGTTAGAAAGATGAGCCAAGGCAAAAATATGCTAAGAAAAACCATGAGTCAAAAAGTAAACATGGTGCAAAGGTCTAAAGTCCCGGTTAGTTTTGGCTTATAGATCCAAGAGTTTGCAAGTTACACCCAGGATCATAACTAGATGTCTTAAGGGAGGTAGGAAAATCAATGATAAACAGAGCCTGGAGGCATGCATAACTTAACTTGTTTGGTGGATAGGAGATGCATAATTGAGTTCAGCTTTTTCAAGATACCCAAGGCAGTAAAGAAAATATTTCAGTGATAGAGATGCAATAATAAGACGATGATTTAGAACAGTAGAAGAAAGAATGGAAAGATGGGAACCAACACTGCAGATCGTATTTGTAAGATCTAATGACCTGATATAGAAAATAAGGAAATGGGAAAAGTAGAAGATAATTCTGAGGTTTCAAACCTGAGTTACAGGGAGAGCGATAATTTTGCAATACAGATTGGAAATCAAAAAGAAAAATATACAATGCTGAGTTATGTATGAAACATGCCATGTTTTAGGTGCCTGCAAAATATGCAGATGAAGACATCATTAGACATTAGGTCTTGTGTTTCTGGAAAAGTTTGGAGAAAGATGATTTATACTCATTTACATAGCAATATTATTTGAAGATGTGGTAGTAGGTGAGATCACCAAGGAAGAGAGTGGGGAGCGTTATGAAAACCAAAGAAGTTTATTGAAAGCTCATTTTAAGTGTGGACAAGGGGAAAGTTGTCATCCAAGGATATAGCTTAGCAGTTTATTACTAATGGTAGGTTCGGAGATTTCAGTTCAGTGTGACAGGGATGGTAATGATGCCATCATACTAGAATGCAGGTGGGAATCTGAAAGGAGAAATATCTTTTTATGTGGGATGGCTGGATGCTAAGGAAAAAAATTCAGACAGGTAAGTTGGGATCCAGAAAAGTGCAGTAACACAGAGACCAAACATTAATTTTGAAGAGATGGTAGCCAGCAGAAACATCAGGAAGTATGAGGTCTTTGGTGACATTAAAGACAAATAAGAAAACCAATGAGCAGATTTCTTTTTGGAAACACACATTTGAAAGACTATACATACATTAAAATAAAGCTGACAGTGCTCAGAACTCCACTTCTGAGATTGCTTTCAGAAACAGTTCACCAGCCAAACAAGAAAAGCAGTCGAGTTTTTTCATAAAGCATACTTGCTCTTGACATGTACATGTGTCTCTGTCAGCTTCTTTCTCTTTTACTTGTCCCTCTTCTTTCTTCCCTCCTTTTTTAGATCATTATCCTTCCCGTCCTGCCAAATGTAGTAATGTAAACCCTTCAGTCCCTGTTCCATGTAAATCTCTGCTGGTGTTGGCCTGTGACCAGATACAGAGTAGAGGTTCTATGTAAGGGTAGAGACAAAGTCCAAGGTGCCAAGTTGAAACTAAGAACTATGGGGAGCAGTAATCAGAATATATCAGAAAGTAGACTGACTTCCATAATTTTATTTGTGCACTAGAAGCCTACTCTAAATGCTAGAGGTTTATGACATGCAAGTTACAGTAATTGAGGGATTGCTTAGCTATATCCTTATAATAAAAAAACCACAAAGCACACAAATAGATATATACATAGATAAATCTTTTATTTATCATGTTAATATATGCATAATACAAACATGTCCATATTAATAATGACACACACAAAGAAAAAGTATGAATATGAATGTGAGAGACCACATTTATTTTGGTTATTCAGGAGTAAATTACATTTCATTTTCTAAATTTAATCTTCCTCACTGTTACTTCTAGAATGCTGCACTAGCTTAATTTAGACAGTGAACTATACTTTGGAAATATGCTTCAAGAGCTCTATGTTTCAAGTAGCTCTAAATCCTACATCTTTATTCTGAGTTCTTACCTCTAAAGAGCACATTGCATTTCTACCTTTAGGGTAACCCAAGATCATTGGCTCTAATTTAAAGACTTGGCCCTTGGTAATTATGGCAAATTAGGATCCGTAGCCACACCTGCCTGCTTTGCACATCAAGGCAATTCACAAAAAAAGAGCTTAGAGGCAAAGTCAGGAGATAGACAGGTGGTTGATATAAACAGTGTTGAGCTAAGACAGTGGTTCTTAAAGTATCATCCCCAGACCAATAGCATCAGCATCACTTAGAAACTTCTTAGTACTAAAAATTCTCAAGCAATAATTCAGACCTACTGGATCAGAAACTCTGTTTGCAGTCCAGCAATCTGTGTTTTAACAAGCCCTCCAGGTGACTTTGATGCTTGCAAAAGTTTGAGAACCACTGAGGTAGAAGAAAATAAGTCATGAACAGAAGGGTTATAAGACAGAAAGAGAAAAACAAGGTACCAGCAAGGGAGAGGGCATTGAATGAAGGAGAGGAATACTGAAGGAGTAGTACATTGAATTGTATCACTCCAACTGCCTTCTCAAGAACAAATGTTCTATTCATATGTTTTAAAACTGCTAAACTGCATGTTTTAAATGTAACAAGAAATGGAATGGAATGGTAAACCAGATGTTGACTGAAGGGCAAGAACAGAGTCAGGGATCAATTGTATATGAGAGGGATCAAATCCAAACAAGCAGGAGCTATCAGGAGTGGAACAAAGCACAACAGTGGCAAATGAGCAAAAAAGGTGAATTGGTTGCTTCTGGTTTAAGGAAACTCTGATGCCCTGACACTCAGTAGTGTGCTACCAGAGAGGACAAGTAGCTCCAAGGCTGGGAATGGGGTCAAGGGGAGGGGATATATTTATGTTCCAAAATTATCTGAGTGAGTGCTTGAAAGAATTAAGACATTTAATGTAATCCAGGCCCTTGATATTTTAGCAGGGAGTATGGCTTATAAAACTGCTTTATTCCACATTCACGGCTCTAAACTGTGCACAGAATTTCTAATGCCAACATAAATCAATGGATCTATGAGGAAGTGGATATATTTAAATCCAAGTAAGATGGTTTGTGAACTGGCCTTTGTTATAATTTATATACACTCTTCTAGGGGGCTTTATGGTTGTCAGTAACACAAAGTCCTTAAGGAGAGGAAACTAGGAGTGGCAGAGACCCAAATATTTAGGGTCAAGGACCTGGCAGAACCAGCTTATCTGTAAAGTACTGGGGAGGGTCAAAGATGTGGTTAATCAGGTAGAAATCTTAGCAGTCTCCACTGTAATACAAGCAGTAGTAGGTATCTGACTATCTAGTTGTGTGGGTAAATCAAGGCAGTGAGGGATCCAAGCAAAAAATGCCTGTCTTCAGGATCAGGCAAATAGTGACCTGCCCGAGGCAAGTATAAGATCCATCTGCATGCACCACAGGCCCAACTTCTAAACAAAGAAGTAGTTCTCAACCCATTTTCCCTTTGGACTCACCTGGTGGATAAAGATCCTTGGTTCAAATCTGTGTCCTGCGCTTATTGCTATGTAATTTGGGGCATGGTGCTTAGTTCCACTGTGCATATTTCCTCATCCTTAAAATAGTACCTACTTCATAGTGCTGATGAGGACTAAATGATATAGTCCATGTCAAATGTCAAACTCACAAACTCAGGGTCTATTACATAAAGCAATGAATACATTGGAGATATTATTATGAAAGGAAGCATACATTATGGTTTGCTCTACCTTTTACGAGACTTTGGGACCTTGGCCAAGTATCTTAAATTTGTTATGCCTTAGTTTCCTCATAAATAAAATGAGGTTAAGAATAATACCTCCTTCTGGAGGGGAAATCAAAATTTGTTAATGGAGAAAAAGGAATAAAAATTTCTGACTGACGAAAAAAAAAAGAATAATACCTCCATTATAGGTTGCATTGAGAATGAGATTAATACATGTAAAATGCTTAGTACAGTGCCTGGCACATAATAGAGGTGCCTGGGTAGCTCAGTCAGTTACATGTCAGACTCTTGGTGAGAGGGGGAAAGTCAACCACACGACAAAGGAAACCATACTTTATTAAACTGGAAAACAAAAGCATACTATAGGGGACAAAGATAAAAAAAAAGGAATGGTTGGAAGAGAGGCAAGTTTAAGTGGTCACAAGAAAGGGACACGACGGATGGTCTGTGGTATCTGTGTGCCTCAGAAATGTGCAGGTGCATACACAGTCCCCTCGATCCCCCTTGCACTTAGACCAAAAGCCAATACAATCAGATCTTTAGAGATATATCCAGGCTTCCTTTCTGATCTGTCGTTGGTTTCACCTTCAGCCCTGGACAGTCACGTAGAAGGGTCTTTGCTGGAGAAAATTTAGATTTTCCAACCATAGGCCTCCTCCACAAAGCAGCAGTTTCAGCTCCTGGAGAAGTTCCCTCTTAGTTGCACTCACCACAGAAGTCAGGAGCCCTTTGCCAAAGCCCCAGATCTCAAAGAAAAATGTCAAACCTTCAGAACTAGTTATTTTATTAAATGATATTAATACACATTTCAGAAGGATTTCATTGTTGTTGCCTCTAAAGCATGTACTTGTTTTGTTTTCCACACTGAACACGTGAGAGTATCATCCAACATATCTAATTTGTCCAACCTCCCTTTGGCTATTTGGGGTCTCTTCTGGTTCCATGTAAATTTTAGGATTATTTGTTCAGCTCTGTGAAAAATATTCAAGGTATTTTGAAAGGTATTGCACTAAATATGTAGACTGATTTGGGTAGCACAGTCATTTTAACAGTATTTATACTTCTAATCCACAAGTGTGGAGTAATTTTCCATTTCTTTGTGTCTTCCTCAATTTCTTTCATAAGTGTTCTATGGTTCTCAGAGTACACATCCTTTACCCCTTTTGTTAGGTTTATTCCTAGTTATCTTACAGTTTTGTTACAATTCTAAATGGCATCAATTTCTTGATTTCTCTTTCTTCTGTCTCATTGTTAATGTATAGAAATGAGACTGACTTCTCTGCGTTACTTTTATATCATGCCACTTTGCTGAATTCCTGTATGAGTTCTAGCAGTTTTGAGTAGAGTCTTTTGAGTTTTCAATATAGAGTATCACGTCATCTGCAAAGAGTAAAAGTTTTACTTCTTTGCTGATTGAGATGCCTTTTATTTCTTTTTGTTGTCTGATTGCTGAGGCTAGGACTTCCAGTACTATGTTGAACAACAGTGGTGAGGGTGAACATCCCTGTTGTGTTCCTGACCTTAGGGGAAAAGTTCTGTTTTTCCCCATTCGGGATGTTACTCACTGTGGGGTTTTCATATACGGCTTTTATGATACTGTGGTATGTTCCCACTATCCCTACACTGCAGAGAGTTTTAATCAAGAAAGAATGCTATAATTTGTCAAATGCTTTTTCTGCATCTGTTGAGAGGATGACATGGTCCTTGTCCTTTTATTAATGTGGTCTATCACATTGATCAATTTATGGATGTTAAACATCCCTTGCAGCCCAGGAATAAATCCCACTTGGTCATGGTGAGTAATCCTTTTAATGTACTGTTGGATCCTATTTATTGGTTAGTATCTTGGTGAGTATTTTGGCATGCATGTTCATCAGGGATATTGGTCTGTAAGTGTCCTTTTTGGTGGGGTCTTTGGTTTTGGGATCAAGGTAATGCTGGCCTCATAGAACAAGTTTGGAAGTTTTCTTTCTATTTCTATTTTTTGAAACAGTTTCAGAAGAATAAGTATTAATTCTTCTTTAAATGTTTGGTACAATTCTGCTAGGAGGCTATCTGGGCCTGGACTCTTGTTTGTTGGGAGATATTTGATTACTCCTTCAATTTATTTGCTGGTTATGGGTCTGTTTATGTTTTCTATTACTGTTTCAGTTTTGAAAGTTTATATGTTTCTAGGAATGCATCCATTTCTTCCAGATTGCTGAACTTTTTGGCATATAATTGCTCATCATGTACTCTTATACTTGTTTGTATTTCTTCAGTGTTGGTTGTAATATCTTTCATTCATGATCTTATTTATTTGGGTCCTTTATCTTTCTGATAATTCTGGTTTTCGATCTTATTAAGTCTTTCAAAGAAACTGCTCCTAATTTCACTGGTTTGTTCTAATGATCTCTCATTGATTTCTGCTTTAATCCTTATTATTTATCTTCTCCTGCTGGATTTAGGCTTTATTTGCTCTTCTTTGTCCAGCTCCTTTAGGTATAAGGTTAGGTTGTGTATTTGAGATTTTTCTTGTTTCTTGAGAAAGGTTTATATTGCTATATAGTTGCCTCTTAGGACCGCCTTTGCTGCATCCCAAAGGTTCTGAACTGTCATGTTTTCATTTTCACTTGTTTCCATGAATTTTTAAAATTCTTCCTTAATTTCCTGTTTGACCCATTCATTCCTTATTAGGATAGTCTTTAACCTCCATGTATTTGTGTTCCTTCCAAATTTTCTCTTGTGATTGGGCTCAAGTTTCAAAGCATTATGGTCAGAAAATATGCAGGGAATAATCTCAATCTTTTCATATCATTTGAGACCTGATTTGTGACCCAGTATGTGATCTATTCTGCAGAATGTTCCATGTGAACTAGAGAAGAATGTGTATTCTGTTGCTTTAGGATGGAATGCTCTGAATATATCTCTGATGTCCATCTGATCCAGTGTGTCATTTAAAACCCTTGTTTCCTTGTTGATCTTCTGCTTAGAATGTCTGTCCATTGGTGTGAGTGAGGTGTTAAACTC
Source organism: Ailurus styani (assembly GCA_002007465.1). Taxonomy (NCBI): domain Eukaryota; kingdom Metazoa; phylum Chordata; class Mammalia; order Carnivora; family Ailuridae; genus Ailurus; species Ailurus styani. The sequence goes on along the minus strand of LNAC01001510.1, from coordinate 29,141 downwards.
CCCTCCTAAGATTGTATTATTATCAATGTGTTTCTTTAATTTTGTTATTAATTGGTTTATATAATTGGTTGTTCCCCAGTTAGGGGCATAAATATTTACAACTGTTAGATTTTATTTTTGGGTAGACCCTTTTATTATGATATAATGTCCTTCTTTATCTCTTATTACAGTCTTTGGTTTAAAATCTAGTTTTTCTGATACACGGATGGCTACCCCAGCTTTCTTTTGAGGTCCGTTAGCATGATAAATATTTCTACACCCCCTCAACTTTCATTCTGGAGGTGTCTTTGGGTCTAAAATGAGTCTCTTGTAGACAACATATTGATAGGTCTTGTTTTTTTAATCCATTCTGATACCCTGTGTCTTTGAATTTAAGCATTTAGTCCATTTGCTTTCAGAGTAATTATTGAAAGAAATGAATTTAGTGCCATTTTATTACCTGTAAAGTTGCTGTTCCTGTAGATTGTCTCTGTTCCTTTCTGGTCTTTCTTACTTTTGGGTTCTCTGTTTGCTCAAAGGGTCCCCTTTAATATTTCTTGCAGGGCTGGTTTAGTAATCAAAAATTCTTTTAGTTTTGTTTGTCCTGGAAATTCTTTATCTTTCCTTCTATTCTGAATGACAGCCTTGGAAAAAGTATTCTTGGCTGCATATTTTTTTCTCATTTAGAACCTTGAATATATCATGCCAGTTGATTCTGGCCAATGGACACATGTCTGCTGCCAGCCTTATGATTCTGCCATTGTAAGTTAAGGACCTCTTGTCTTGAGGTGCTTTTTGGATTTTCTCTTTATCTCTGAAATTTGCAAGCTATTAAACGTAGCTTCACTGTTAAATGTAAGTACTGACCTATTTTTATTGATTTTTAGGGGAGTTCTCTGTGCCTCCCGGACTTGAGTACCTCTTTCATTCCCCAGATTAGGGAAGTTGTCAGATATAATTTGTTCAAATAAACCTTCTGTGTCTCTCTCTCTCCATCTCTCTCCTCTCTTCCTCCTTCTCCTCCTTCTTCTCCTCCCCTTCTTCTGGGACCCCTATTATAATAGGGACCCCTATTATATTCACTATACGGTATAGCTGATCGCTCAAATCCTCCCTTAGTGATCCAGTAGTTGTTTTTCTCTCTTTATATCAGCTTCCTTATTCTCCATCATTTCATCTTCTATATCACTGACTCTCTCCTCTGCCTTGTTTATCCTAGCAGTTAGAGCCTCCATATTTTACTGCATCTCAGTAATAGCCTTCTTAATTTTGGCCTGATTAGATTTTAGTTCTTTTATTTCTCCAGTGTGGGATTGTCTAGTATCTTCTGTGCTTTTTCAAGCCCAGCTAGTATCTTTATAATCATTTTTTTGAATTCTAGTTCAGATATCTTACTTATATCCATACTGATATATTCCTGGCAGTGAGTACTGCCTCCTGTTCTTTCTTTTGGGGTGAGTTTTTCCATCTCATCATTATGTCCAGAAAATAATAGATGAAAGAGAGAAAAAAGACAAAAGTAGCAACAACACCAGAAAAGTACAAATAATGCAAATCAGAAGAAAGCAAAAACAAAGAAAAAAAGAAAGAGAGAGAAAAAACATCAAACAAGAAGTAAAACAGTCAAAACAATAAACTGGATCCTGGGTGTATTTTGGTCTGTTTGTTAGAAGAAACTAGATCCCAAAATAGGAAGGAATGGAAAACTTATATATATATAAACTTAAAGACTGAAGAACAATAAAATATATATATTAATGCTATATACTGTTTTCCATAAGAGCTGAAGTTTGGTAGATCTCTATGATGGGTAAACTTGGTATTAGCCAGATGTTCCTCCTGGTCTTCTGGGGGAGGGGCCTCTTGCCCTGTTTCTCAGGTGTCTGTCCAGGTGGAATTGCACTCCTCTTGCCAAGCAGCTGGGTTCAGTGTAAGCAGCTCCAGATTGTACTATGTGGCACTGTTTTGCTTCCTGAAGGCTTTCAGCACGGGGCAGGGGGTGGGGGATGAAAATGGTGACACTACGATCTCTAGCCCCAGAGGTGAAAGTCCCCTGCCACTCTTCAGTAAGCCCACACAGAACAGCAGTAAATAACTCTTCTTCCCCTGGTTTCCATCCGAACTCTGTGTTCACCCAGCCTGTGACCGATCGTTTTTATCTCGGGCACACCACCCACTTTCGAGTCTCCAAACTTTACGGACTTCTGTGGCAGGGACCTGCACCATTCCTCCCAGGGGAAGGAGGTGGTTCTTGTACTGCTTCTGCCTTTTGCTGGGACCCTCCCCAGAGAGTGGTCACTCAACCATGCTACAGTTCACAGTTCATGGCAACACTGAGCAGAAAGCCAGCACCTAGACTCCCTGTAAACAGCTGGTTTCCTTGCTTTGATGCTTGGGAACTCTGCCGCATTGAGCCATCCCCATTCTTTTTGTGAACCCAGGGATCCTGTGACCACACTGTCCCACATAGGATTCCACTCCACTTTGCCACTGAGCACCTTTTAGGCAGGGACCTCCCTGACCAGAGCAGACTTCTAAAAGTTCTGATTTTGCAATCTGTTACTTATAATATTTTCCAATAGGCAGCTTAAGGAAGCTCCCCCCCCCAGTTTCTCTTCAGATATATCCCCTTGGATTCATGTATCCACACCTCCTACCTTGCAAAAAACAGTAACTTTCCTATTTGTAGAATTCCAGCAATTCTTTTCTCAGAACTCTGGTTGACTTTCCAGGTGCTCAGAATGATTTGGTAACTATCTAGTTGAATTCCAGGGACCAGATGAAATTAGGGTCCCCTACTGCTCCACTATCTTAACTTCTCCCCAACAACCTATTTAAACAAGAGTTGTTCAGTACTAGAAGTTTCCCCTGGGAGATGGTAAACAGTTTGTCACCAAAGTCAGACTAGATAACCTGTCAGCAATGCTATTAAAGGGATTCCTGATTTGTGTGGAGGCAATACCACACTGTTTTAATTACTATCACTTTATAATAAGTATTTGAATTGTGTTAACCTTGTAATTTTGTTCTTTTCTTTCAAGTTTATTGTATTTCTATATGAATTCTATAATCAGCTTGTAAATTTCTTTTTTAAAAAAAGCTTGCTGGGGCTTTGTAGGAATGAATTGTTTCTATGGGTCAAATTGGGAACAATTAGCATTATTACAAAACTTAGGCTTTCAACCTATGAAAAAGGTATATCTCTCCACTTCTTAACATCTTTTCTAACTTCTCTCAGTAATGGTTTTTGTTTTCATTTAAAGGTTTCACTTCTTTTGTCAGATCTATTCCTAAATAGCTCATAGTTTTGATATTATTATAAATGATATTCTTTAAAATGTTAGTTTTCCATAGTTTATTGCTAATATATAGAAATACAATTGATTTTTACATATTGATATTACATCTTACAATTTTATTAAACTCATTTATGAGTTATTATAGCTTTTTGATATGTTCTATTGGATTTTCAACATAGATAGTCGTGCCTTCTGTAAATAAGACAGTTTTACTTAATTCTTTGCAATTAGATGTATTTCATTTCTCTTTCATGCTGGATAGCACAAACTAGAATCACTAGTATTTATGTTGAATAGAAGTAGCAAGAAGTATTGCAGTTATTCAACTTCTTGATTTCAAAATTTAGGAGAAAGTATAGTAATCAAGACCATGTGGTGCTCTCAGAAATAAATCCGAATAAGCCAATCACTTATGATCAACTGATTTTTGACAAGAGAAATAATGAGAATATAATAGCCTGTTCAACAAATGGTGTTGACTCACAATATACACATGAAAAACAATTAGGTTGGATCTCTACCTCACATCATATACAAAAATTAAGTCAAAAATGGATCAAAGACCTAAATGGAAAAACTAAATAAATGAAACTCTTAGGAGAAAACAGAGGTGTAAATATTCCTGTCTTTAGTTTCTTATATATAAAATACCAAAAGCATGCTACCAAAATAAAACAAAACAAAAAACCAAAAAAAAACCCAGATAAATTGAACTTCATTAAAATTAAATAGTTTTATGCTTCAGAGGATACCATCAATAAAGTGAAACAATAACCCACAGAAAATATTAAGGGTCTGGAATTTAGGATATATAAGGAACTCTAATGACTCAACAATAAAGACAAATAATCCAATGTTTAAAAAAAGGGCAAAGGATTTATGTAAACATTTCTCAAAAGAAGATATGAAAATGGCTGATAGGTACATAAAATATGTTCGATATTGGCCATTAAGGAAATGCAAATCAAAGCCACAATGAGATATCACTTCACACTCACTATCATGGCTGTAATTGAGAAGACAGAAAATAATAAGTGTTGGAAAGGATGTAAATAAATTGGAACCCTTTCTTGTGGGAATATAAAATGGTGCAGCTACATTGGGCAACTGTTTGGCAGGTTTTTTTTTTAATTTAAACATAGAGGAGGAGCAAGATGGCAGAGGAGTAGGAGACCAATTATCATCAGGTCCCAGGAGTTCAGCCAGATAACTATCAAACCATTCTGAAAACCTACAAATTCAACAGGAGATCGAAGAGAAGAAGAGCAGCAATTCTAGGAACAGAAAATCGACCACTTTCCACAAGGTAAGTCTTGTGGAGAAGTAAATCCAAAGCGATGGAAAGATAGACCACGGGGGGAGGGACTGGCTCTCGGCAAGTAAGAGAGCAGCAGAGTATAAAATCAAAACTTTTAGAAGTCTGCTCCATTCAGGGACGTTGT